>JANIPN010000009.1:35319669-35344057 GCA_027478595.1 Erythroxylum anguifugum
TAATTAACTTGAAATTAGGGTTAATTGGGATTAACCCTACAAGGCAAAATGACCAAGTGCCATGTTACCCGATTGAAGAGTTGGATTCCGGTAACGGATTCCAACTACTACAAGATCAACCAAGGCCAAGAAATGTCCCGGGAACGGGCCCCCATAGGGTTCGCCTCCCGGGGCAGTCGGGCTCCGGGGCCGGGGTCTGACAATACCTCTTCTTCATAATCGCTTTCATTTCAGCCCAAGTACTCACCGGTTCCTCCCTATTTCTTCTCCTAGAAATCACTAATTGATCCTACTAAATTAGTGTATAATCGAAAAATTCAACGGCTGCGAGTTTTAACAAAAGGTGGATATGATTTTTAAATGCCACAACTTTTCAATCATACCCACCTTTCGTTCCCATTTAAGGTAGAGCTCTGGACCATTCTTTCCTTTGAATGGTGGAGTTTGCATCTTAATAAACCTAATGACACTGTCTCGTCTATCCCCAAAATCAGCTCATTGAACTCATCCCCGTGGTCTCACATAACCCTCCTCGTCATTAGATCCATAGTCTTCTAACACAATCGGAGCATGCTGGTTTCTAGGACCGGTGTGTCCCATTCGTGGCTCATCGTGTGCGCCATGCCTCAAGTCAACAATCTCTCGGGCTTGCCTCTCCATTTCACCTCTAATTCTAGTAAGAGTAGTGTTTAGGTTCTCAGTCAGCTACTGGATCGCCTCTAAGGTGGTGGCTTGTGCCCCGCCCTATTGTTGGCCTCTCACGCTATCGTTAAACATACCTTCAATGAAAATTGTTCTTGCAAAGAAAAAGCCAATAGCAAAATAACCTTACAAAACACTCCCTCACGTGTTTCACTCGAATTGAGAATACTCCCCTCATGTGTCTTGGCTACTCTATTGATCTCACCCTCTTGCCTTTTTCCTCTCGAATCCTCAACGTTCAAGTTATGCTTTAGAAAAACCTAACTCCTTCCAATCAAGAAATCCAACAATGGCTCAAAGTTTTGGAACTCTTTTCAAAGTAATGTCACACAAGATAGGTCTAGAATTTCATTCAATTCAATTGCCAATCCTTCACGTAAGACTTTCCAAAATAGTGTAATTCTTGAACCCAACAGTAACACTTTCAGTTCTGCAATTTTTTTTCATTTTTTCATTTTTTAACTTTTTTCAGACTTTTTTTGAACTTTTTTTCAGATTTCTTTTCGAATTTTTTTAAATATAAACCGAAAGTTTCAACAAAATAAACAAGAAGAATAATTAAAAACCCTAGGTTGAAAGTTAATTCACACCTGAAATGATGAATCGACGAAAGTTGGATGGTGATAGGCGGCTGTTTCTTGAATTCTGATGGAGTTGAATAAGAATTCTCCTCCACACCAATGCTTTGATACCAAGATGATGTGCGCACGGAAGGAGATTAATATTGATATGATTCGACAACCTTTAAACAAACTAGATACACAAGGTTTTTGATACTTTTCTAGACCTCAAGGATCGCAATTTTCCAAGCAACCTAGACCAAGTAGTAAACCAAGAAAATTGAACCAAAACAATACGCCACAATTGGGATTAATTGATAAGTAAAGTTAGGGTTTGTGGAATAACAAAAATGTGAAGAAAATTCCTCAAAAAGCTTGTGGCAACAAAGCTCTTCATGATCAAAGTTTGTGTAACCCTAAAACTAATATCAAGGCAACTATTTATAGTTGCCAAAATAATTCGAAATTGGGCCAACATTCTTGGCCTAAATAGGTAAAATAACACTACCCAAATTGTCCTAAAAATAGTAAGGAAAATAACCCAAAGAAAATGAGGCCAGGCGGTGCGCTGGAGTGCGCGCTTGAGCCCTACTGGTCGCTGGCGTACGCGCCTAGCGTGCGCACCTGTCAAGGATTGTTCGGGCCCAGAATTTGGCTCAAACTGACAAACTGAATCTGCGAGCGAGAATCTTGATTCTTCCGAAGTCTATCATCAACCATGTGAGCCACGAATGAATTTAACGTTGCCTTGAATCTTTTAAGCCCAGTTCGACTTGCGGGGCTAGGAGGCAACATTAAGTCTCGATTAGCGCCGCGTTGATCTCGGTGTCTATCGATATATTCATCATGTTTTAACGAATTCAACGGTTGTGAGTTCGATATGATTCAACGGCTGCGAGTTTTCCTCGAAAAATTCAACGGTTGAGAGTTTTAACAAAAGGTGGATGGATCATATCCACCTTTTGTTCCCATTTAAGGTAGAGCTCCGAATCATTCTTTCCTTTGAATGGTGGAGTTTGCATCTCAATAAACCTAATGACACTGTCTTATCTATCCCCAAAATCAGCTCGTTGAACTCGTCCCCGTGATCTCACATAATCCTCCTCATCATTAGATACATAGTCTTCTAACACAATCGGAGCATGCTGGTTTCTAGGACCGGTGGGTCCCATTCATGGCTTCTCGCGTGCGCCATGCCTCAAGTCAGCAATCTCTCGGGCTTGCCTCTCCATTTCGCCTCTAATTCTAGCAAGAGCAGTTTTTAGATTCTCAGTCAGCTGCTGGATCACCTCCAAGGTGGTGGCTTGTGCCCCGCCCGATTGTTGGCCTCTCACGCTATCGTTAGACATACCTCCAATGAAAATTGTTCTTGCAAAGAAAAAGTCAGTAGCAAAATAACCTCACAAAATACTCTCTCATGTGTTTCACTCGAATTGAGAATACTCCCCTCGTGTGTCTTGGCCGCTCTAATGATCTCACCCTCTTGACTTTTTCCCCTCGAATCCTCAACATGCAAGTTGTGCTTCGGAAAAACCTAACTCCTTCCAATCAAAAAATCCAACAATGGCGCCAAGTTTTGGAACTCTTTTCAAAGTAATGTCACGCAGGATAGGTCTAGAATTTCATCCAATTCAATTGCCAATCCTTCACGTAAGACTTTCCAAAATAGTGTAATTCTTGAACTCGACAGTAACACTTTCGGTTCTACAATTTTTTTTTCATTTTTTCAAAATTTTCGACTTTTTTTAGACCTTGTTTTTCAAACTTTTTTTCAAACTTTTTTTGGATTTCTTTTCTGATTTTTTTAATATAGACCGAAAGTTTCAACAAAATAAACAAGAAGAATAATTGAAAACCCTAGGTTGAAAGTTAATTCACACCTGAAATGATGAAACGACGAAAATTGGATGGTGATAGGCGGAGGTTTCTTGAATTCCGATGGAGTTGAATAAGAATTCTCCTCCACACCAATGCTCTGATACCAAGAGGATGCACGCATGGAAGCAGATTAATCTTGATATGATTCGACAACCTTTAAACAAACTAGATACGCAAGGTTTTCGATACTTTTCTAGACCTCAAGGATCGCAATTGTCCAAGCAACCTAGACCAAGTAGTAAACCAAGAAAATTGAACCAAAACAATACGCCACAATTGAGATTAATTGATAAGTAAAGTTAGGGTTCATAGAACAACAAGAACGTGAAGAAAATTCCTTACAAAGCTTGCGGTAACAAAGCTCTAAATTATCAAAGTGTGTGTAACCCTAAAACTAATGTCAAGGCAACTATTTATAGTTGCCAAAATAATTCAAAATTGGGCCAACATCCCTGGCCTAAATAGGTAAAATAACACTGCCCAAATCGTCCTAAAAACAGTAAGGAAAATAACCCAAAGCAAAAGAGGCCAGGTGGTGAGCTGGAGTGCGCGCCTGGGCCTGCTGGTCGCTGGCGTACGCGTCTAGTGTGCGCACCTGCCAAGGGTTGTTCGGGCCCAGAACTTGGCTCAAACTGACAAACTGAATTTGCGAGTGAGAATCTTGATTCTTCTGGAGTCCATCATCAACCACGCAAGTTACGAATGAATTTAACGCGGCCTCGAATCTTTTAAGCCCAGTCCAACTTGCGGGGCCAATAGGCAACATTAAGTCTCGATTAGCGCCGCGTTGATCTCGGTGTCTGTCGATATATTCGTCATGTGCAGCCTTACTCACATCAAAAAGGGTGAGATCTGAATCTAGGTTTATGCTTACAATGATGAGAGAGATTGAGAGAGAAGAATAGAAAAATGAAGCAAAAGGGTGAAAACAGTTAAAAAGGAAACGATGAGAATCATGTACAAGTGACAAGACTCAAGAGTAAGAATGAGGCAGTAAAATGTGTTGACTTTAGTGATTTGGTTATAAATGGACAATTTGGTTCTATTACAAAGGACCTTCACTTCTGCCCCCATAATGTTTTGAAATAAAAATTTCTAAAACTTTAAATTTTATTAAAAAATAAAATATCTAAAATTTATTTTTTAATATTTTAAAAACTAAATCAGAAGCTTTAAAAAGTTCAATTATTATTACACTATTATAAATTTGGTTAAAAAATTAATAAAATTAAAAAATTTAAACATGATTAAAAAAGACTGCTTTTATTAATCAAAATTTAATTTAAAAAGATTATTAAATAAAATTTAATTAATTAATATTGGTTATAAAATTGAGTAATTTACAAAAATCAACTTATTAATTAATAAGTGATTTATTTTTAATAATAAGGGTTATTATTTATTAAAATAAATTGAACCGAACTAAAAAGTAAATTAATTTAAAATTTTTACTTTTTATTTATTATATACCGATTTTATGGTAATTTAATACTAGTTGAACATTTAAACCTTAAACATTTTCTTTGACCAGTTTGATATCCGATTTAGTTTTTAAAACATTGGCTCTTCTGCTATCATGTAGAATATGTGATAGTGTGAAGCTAATATAAATAGTAAAAAATAAAAAGGTGTCATATATGACGGGTGACAACTTTAATCTTACTAAGAGTTTTGTTATTTCACAATTAAAATTAGATAGTTTTGGAATATTAAAATTTTTTAAAAGCTCTAAAATGTTAGAGTCTAATTAATATTTTGATAAAATATTAAATTTAAAAATATACTTTTTGTCAAATTTAAATTAAACTATAATATTTAAAAATACTGAAAAACAATCCAATATTTTATGACAATCATAAACATAATTTTAAATTAATTAAAATTTTAACTATATTAAAATTTTGTTAATTTTCATTGATATGCACATTTTAATATTAATAATAAAACCTATAATCATTAATTTAGGTATAAACAGTAGCAACACTCATCATGATTTTAATTATTCTGAAATTATTTTACTATTAAAAATATTATTATATTATATTTTTGAAAATCCTTTTTGTTGAAATCTTATTTTATTTTTAAATAAATTATTATATAATTAGTCATTAGAAACTTGATAATGTATAATTATTTTTATATAATTTAATAATAATTTTATTGGAATAATTTAGTATTAATTTAATCATAATTTTTTGCAATATTTCGTAAGATAATTTTTTTAAAAATCGAACAATAATTCTGTTTCTGTTTGGAATTAGAAAAATCATTACAAATATTTGTATTTCTTAGTTAACAAATGTGATAACTGATAAGACCTTTGGAAAGGTGTTGGAGAAAATATTTGGGTTGGTGTGGGGCATCTTGAGCTTTGATTTGATCCTTCCAAGAAATTCTCATCTTTGTTCTGGCCTCAGATTGAACAAAACAATACCAAATACCAGCCCACTCTTGTTCAGAAATAGGCAATGGGCCAGAGTATCTATAACTGAACCAAACACATGATTAACAGGTTCCCCCTGCCTATATCTTTTACGAAAACACAGGAAGCCTTTGATTGGTTAGATTTATAACGGTACAATTTTTAGTAGTCTCTTTTTTTTTCAGATTTTTTCGGAGATTTTTTTTTTCTAATAAGTCAGTTAATTGTTTAACTGTCATTTTAAAAAGAGTTTGTTTGAAAGAACTTCATACAGTAGATTATTTGACAACATAAAAATAAAAAATACTTTTAATTTTTACTATATTTTATTTTGTAATAAAAATTATTTATGCATATGAATATTATTTAAAGTATATTAAACAAAATGCAAATCACAATATGTTAATTATTATATAATTTTAAATCATATAAAATATAAATGAAAATATATCTATCCAAATTTTTTATATAGTTTATAACATAAGTAAAACTAATATAAAAAATAAATATTAAAACATATAAAAAAAGTCAAATAGAGAAGATGAGTTTGTGAGATAAACGTGAAGATGTGTTTGTGGGTATTGTAAAAATTATATGTAAAATATAAAGACAAAAGGAACTAAAAATTGGCTCATTAATTGGTCTGAAAAATTTACAAGAAAAAATTGCTTGAGAGGATTTTTTGAGAAGTTCTAAATTTGAGTTTTTTAAAAATTTTGATTTTAATTGTCAAAAAAGTCATATCTATTAAAAAAATATTTTTTATTTTACTGTCAAATGCTTTTTTTTTAAAGATTTTTGTGATAAAAAATACTTATTAATTTTCTAAAAGTCAAACCAAACAAGTAGGCAAATCACATAAAAAAGCCCTGTGATATACTTGATTATTCATCTTAGCCCTTGTGTTTTTAATTCGTTCACCTTAGCCCTTGTGTTTTTTATTCTCATTCAAGATGCCCCAATTAGGTATTTTCGGACAAATTTGCTCTTAGATTATTGAAATACATTTTTTTTAATCTCTTGATTCCAAGGGTAAATTTGTCCGAAAATACCTAATTGGGATATCTTGAATGAGAATAAAAAACACAGGGATTAAGGTGAACGAATTAAAAACACAAAAGCTAAGATAAATAATCAAGTATATCACAAGGGCTTTTTTACGTGATTTTTCAAACAAGAACATAGCCGAGTTATTGTACTTGCGAATTGCGATACACTTGTTATATATTTATTTAATATGGACAAATAGATAACTATTTTACTTATTCTAATTATTAAAATGTTTTTTAAAATAAGTAAAACAGTTTAATTTTAATAAAATAATAATAATAATTTGGCACAAGCAACGTATATTTCTAATGTAATCCTTTTTAGTTATGTAAAGTGGAAAATGGAAATTCCAATCCAACTGGTACGCCAACTTCACAAGCAAGACCAGATTCCTTTCCTTTAGAATGTTGTAGAAGAAGTATATATAACGTGGAAAAGATGACTGTTTCACTGTTCTGTCTTCTTCTTACTCTTCCTTTAAAACCTTAGAAGTCTCAATTCTCTCCCAATTTCCTCTCTACATAAAACCCTAATTAAGTTCATCCATAATCCACAAGATGTTGATCCGAATTCGTAGCAGAGACGGCCTCGAGCGAATCTCGGTCGACAACCCCAACGTTACAGTATCGCAGCTCAAAACCCTAATTCAGAACCACCTTCAAATCCCAATCCACAATCAAACCCTATCCACAAACCAAAACCTCCTCCTCGCTAAATCCCCATCCGACCTACTCCGGTTCACCGACATGTCGGACCCCAACACCCTTCTCTCCGCCCTTAATGTGGGACATGGCTCCATCATCTTCCTGTCGTACGATGGCGAGCGAACCATCGCCGGACCTGCCGTCACTCCTGCCGGTTCTTTCGGCCGGAAGATGACCGTAGACGATCTGATCGCCAAACAGATGCGAGTCTCACGACAAGAGACTCCGCATTGCGAGTCGGTGTCGTTTGATCGCGATTGCGCTAACGTGTTTCAGCATTACGTTAATGAAACCCTAGCTTTTGCGGTTAAAAGAGGTGGGTTTATGTACGGAACTTTGTCTGATGAAGGTAAAGTGGAAGTGAATTTCATATACGAACCGCCCCAACAGGGTTTAGAGGAAAATTTGATGCTTTTGAGAGACCCCGATGAGGAAAAATTGGTGGATGCGATTGCTAGTGGTTTGGGGATGAGGAGGGTAGGGTTTATATTCACACAGACGATAATGCAGGACAAGAAGGATTACACCTTGTCGAACAGGGAGGTTCTGCAAGCTGCAGAGCTTCACGCGGAAAGCGAATTGAAGGAGTGGGTTACTGCTGTTGTGAAGCTACAGGTGAATGAGGATGGTGGGGCTGATGTACACTTTGAGGCTTTTCAGATGAGTGATATGTGCATAAGGTTGTTTAGAGAAGGGTGGTTTGAGACTGAGATTGGGGAGGATGACGATCCAAAGTTGTCTAAGATGAAGAAGGATGTTGTTGTTGGTGTGAAGGATGTTAGGGAGGTCGATAATGATTTTTTCTTGGTTGTGGTTAAGATATTAGATCACGAGGTGCGTTTTAACCAACTTCTAATTGTTTTTTTTCGCTTGTGGAGTTCATGTTTCCTGATGAGATTCTGGATCTTGGTGCTTTCTTACTTGGTTATTTGTTGTGCTTGATTAATTTAAGTTGTATTTCAGCTAGGTTTCACTCTTAGTAATCATATTTTGATGGGCAACTGTACCTTTTGGCTAAAGAAAATATGTTTGATTGTGGCCTTAGGACAATGATCAAATGGATAGAATTTGCTAAATCAGCAACTCAAACTTTGTGTTTCTTACTTTCATTGAGATATCACTAGAAAGTGTTTATATCTTGGTTATATTAAAAGAAAGAGTATAAACTTACTGGTTATAGAAAAAAATGGAAGGGAAAATCAGATGTAATTATTCTCAAGCTGTTAGAGGATAAGCATGATTGGTTTATTGTAATTATTGTTTATTTGAATCTGCTACTGCATATATCAGGTTCTGCATGCCATGTTGTGATCTTAGGTAAAGTTAAGAGTTAAATATGTTAGGAATGAGTTGACTATTGTCTAGCCTTCTTCCTTGAGATTTGATTGTAACTTTCTTAATCTAAGATGCATCTGATTAGTTGCTTAGGTTAAATGATGGTATTGGGTAGACTGATGTTGCATGGATTTAATATACAACAATTTACACAGTTTTCTTGGACATTTTGGAGGCTAACTAGGACACATCACCTTTTCTTATCTGGACTATTTTCAAAACTCATACTTTGTTCTCCCATGTGTTTATTTTGAAGGCTTTCCTTTTCTGTTTAACTTGTACCAATTCTTTGGTAATTTTGGGAAGAAGAGGCAGTGAAAGATGAATGGATGTTGAGATAAAAGATGGTTAAAGGAAACGATGTTCCTCATTTATCCTTATCATCTAACCTTACGGTAAGCATGTAGGTTCTATTATTGAGACCTATTGGTTTCTAGTGATTTTATTACTTGGGAAGAGGAGGTTCCTCATTTATCCGCATCATCTAACCTTACAGTAAGCATGTAGGTTCTATTATTTAGACCTATTGGTTTCTAGTAGATTTATTACTTGGAAAGAGGAGGTTGGGAAGATGAATGATATTGGGGATCAAATATGTTGAGAGGGTGATTACCCGTTCTTTCTTGGGCTGCCTTTCATTAGTTAAGAAGAAGGAAAAAGAAAATGAAAATGAGTTCATTTATCTTATATTATATGAGTACTGGCCTTATCTTTTGGGTGCATTTATTTGATTGTTCCCTTATTGGCGGGGGGGCATTTATTTGATGGTTTATCTTATTGGCATTGTGCTCTGCAAAATGTTCAATGGCGAGCATTAATTGTTTAGTCTAATATGCAGGGTCTTGAGTACTTAATGGCCTCACTGTGTCTTATTTGCTACAGGGTCCTCTTTCGTCATCCTTTCCTGTTGAGAACAGGACCACTGAAGTAACAATGAGGGCATTGAAGAATCAACTTGACCGGATGAAGAATCTTCCATTTGTGAAGAGAATTTCTGATTTTCATTTCCTCCTCTTTATGGCAAGGTTTCTAGACCTCAGTTCTGATGTTCCTATATTGGCAGAGTGTGTACGGACACAGACGCCAATACCAGAAGGCTACCAAGTACTAATGAATTCCATGGCCAGTATGTCTTGAATGTTCCCTGGTGGCATGTTGATGAACGAAATCTCGTTGCGTTTCAGAATTGGGGTTTGGGCTTTCTGTTTACTCCTCATGCCACATACAGTTCAAAAGAGAGGGGTTTTCACTTTGAGCCCTGTTCCCTAGTACGAAACTGTCAATATATATGTATTCAAATTCATGCGGTCATTTGAAGAAGCCGGTGTGGTTTATTTCTTCTTCTGATCGTTTTCTGAATTAGTAAAAACCTTGGTTCTATAGATAAGCGTGAAGGTTGTCTCGTGTCTTTTCTTCGTTGTTGTACAACTATGACTTTATTCTGAAGAATTTTAACAGTAATTTTATAAACATAAAATCAGTTGGAGAAATAAAACTTAATATTAATGTAATTTCAATTGTTGTAGATAATGCCAAACGGTTAATGAACACACAAAAGGTTTGATCAGGTGTGGATCATAATTCATAAATAAGCTCTTGGATCGGGGCGGGCACGGGTCATATCACAGATCCAAATATAAGCTTCACCCACCCTCAGTTCTTCTCCCTCCCTTCTAGTACTCCGCGACTACGACGAAATAAATAGCTCACATATCTCCATTTTTGGCGGGAGTTACTGTTCTCCCATTATCTCCTCCCAATTCAATTTGCAAACCCTAATTCATGGCCGACGCGTCTCATGTAAGTAGTCAATTTCTTGGTTGCCTCGGAGTTTTGCGTGTAAGCCTAATTTTTCTTTCTTTTTTTTTTTTTTTTGAGCAGAAGAGGAGTAGGGCGCAGAGTGAGACCGCAAGCAAAGCCAGCGACAGTGGTGCAGAGAACCGTGAGAGAACTAGCGATGCCAGCGATGAGAGCCCTAACCGCAACCTGGTGGACCGCGAAACTTCTGTCGATCAAGAGGTTCTGTCCAGAGCTAAACGGAGTCGTGCTTCGGAAGGAACTTCGGCTTCCGCTCACAAGTCCGACCATACCTTGATTGGTAACTGACGCATTCTTTGGGTAGTTGAATGATGAACTATGGTTCTCTTTGCAAGACAATGATGGTGGATTTGTTTGTACACGCTTGTTTAGGGTTTGCAAGATCAGGGTGTGGATTCAAACTTAAAGTTGGGACAAGGACTGAGTTTTGAGCGTTAGATTTTAACATACTGAAAATTTGAGAGAAATGATAAAAAGACAAGAAAATAAATAAAAGGACATTGTATCGTATTACCTTTATTTGGGTCAATTGACTATTTTTATAATTTGTGCAGATGTTATTAAAGGTAATGGCAAACAAATTTCTCAGACAGTAAAGCGATGGGTTGAGCGCTATGAAAAAGATAAAAAATCTGCAATGGTTGAACTCTTAACCATGCTCTTTGAGGTATTTTTGTTTTCTTTGTTTCAGCAGATTCTAATGGCCAAAAGAAGTGAAGTTCTAAACCTAAATAAGACCTGAAGATTGGTACCTGTCGAAAGTGAGCTAAATTTTCCATCTAATGCACCTCTCTTTCTAATGAAATGGATATCTTTGCAGGCATGTGGTGCTAAATATTATATCAACAAAGATGTGCTGGATGAGACTGATGTAGATGATGTTGTGGTTACTCTAGTCAACCTCGCTAGAAGAGTACATTTCTTTCTCTCATACTTTCTGTTCTTGTCTCCTTTTTACGTTTCTTTATGCTTTTTCCAATAAAATTTATAGATATGGTTACACTACCGCCTCCCTAACTTCATTGACCAAAATTTTGTTCCCACAACGTTAACTTCTCTTTGATCATTAGGGGGAAATTGAAGATTATCAAAACTCAAAGCGGAAGGATTTTAGAAACCTCAAAGATAACATCTTGTCCTTCTGGGACAATCTGGTTGTTGAGTGCCAAAATGGACCACTGTTTGATAAAATCTTGTTTGACAAATGCATGGACTATATAATAGCACTGTCATGGTCAGTACTATTTCTTTTGTTTTTGGGATTTTCAACGTTGCAATTAAACATGATGAAGCATCTCTCTGTGGCTGAATTTCCTAAATATGATACTGTGCAGTACTCCTCCGAGAGTTTACCGCCAAGTTGCTTCTTTGATGGGTCTACAACTTGTGACATCCTTCATTACCGTTGGTAAAATGCTTGGCACACAACGAGAAACTACTCAGAGGCAGTTAAATGCTGAAAAGAAGAAAAGAACGGAGGGGCCCCGTTTAGAGTCACTAAATAAAAGGTTATCAATGACCCACGACAAGATAGTTGTACTGGAGGACATGATGCGCAAAATATTTACTGGGTACTACTCCTTTTCCTAACCTTCCTTGTACTGTGTATGCTTTTTTCATTAGTTCAAACACATGGATTATCTTAGTGTTTCTTTTTGAAGGTTATTTGTGCATCGGTACCGAGACATTGATCCCAATATCAGAATGTCATGCATCGAGTCATTGGGAGTGTGGATTTTATCATATCCATCCCTTTTCCTGCAGGACTTATACTTGAAGTATCTTGGATGGACATTGAATGATAAAGTAAGGGATGCTCTGTTATTTACTACGAGTTCTTTCTTAATTTCTACTCTGTGTGTGAGAGTTCTAACTTGCTTTTCTTCATTCATTGAAATCTAAGAATGCTGGTGTAAGAAAATCATCTGTTCTTGCATTGCAAAATCTTTATGCTGTGGATGACAATGTACCCACTCTTGGTCTATTCACTGAGAGATTCTCCAATCGGATGATTGAGCTTGCTGATGATGTTGATGTCTCAGTTGCTGTATGTGCCATTGGACTTGTAAAACAACTTCTCAGGTTACAGCATTTAGCTAACCCTTTTTCACTTTACTCCCTTGATATGCATTTTTGTGTATAGTAATGGATATTGTATTAAAAACCAATCTTCGTTATCTTTTGCAATAGTCATCCAGATTGAAAAATGTTTTTGGTAACAGGCATCAGCTTCTTCCTGATGATGACTTGGGTCCTTTATATGACCTACTTATTGATGAACCAGCAGACATCAGGCGTGCCATTGGAGAATTGGTGTATGACCACTTGATTGCACAAAAATTCAATAGTTCCCAATCTAGCTCAAGAGGTTTGTTCTTAAATTGCAATTTTGTTAAATTCCATGAACTAGAGCACTTACACTCATGGTGATTTTGTTCCAGGCAGTGACACTGACACTTCTGAGGTTCATCTTAGTAGAATGCTACAAATTTTAAGAGAATTTTCAACAGACCCAATACTGAGTATCTATGTTATTGATGATGTCTGGGAGTACATGAAAGCAATGAAGGTATTATTTTCTTCTCAACTATAGAATGCAACTTGGTCTTTGTAGAAAGATCAGAGTGAGAATGGACTCTACCTGACCTCATGGCTAGGATCCTTAGCTGAATGATTCTGTGGGACTTGCACTATTATTTTTACAGTAACTTCTGAAGAACTTTTTTCTACAATAAATTGCTGCATGCATCTATCAAGAAGATATGCAGATAGTTACTGGTTAAATTGCAATTTCTATTTGCTTTTGAGATGGCAATTTATGCTTTTGTCTGCAGGACTGGAAATGTATTATTTCCATGCTCCTAGATGAGAACCCAATGATTGAGCTTACAGATGATGATGCGACAAATTTAGTGAGGCTTCTGTTTGCATCTGTCAGAAAGGCTGTGGGAGAGAGAATTGTTCCAGCTTCAGACAACCGAAAGCAGTATTACAATAAAGCTCAGAAAGTATGTATTGTTTTTTTTAGGCCTTGGCTTATTTTCCTTAAACAAAAAAACCTTGTGATCTTTTGAGTTGGTGTTCTTTTTATCAAGCATCTTCCTTTATCTAAATATAGTTGCTGGATAGTTATTGTTCTTACAAGTAACATTATTCTGAGTCCTGGAATAAATACTATGATGCTTAATGTCAGATAAGCTGTAAAATTGGAAATTTAAGGATCTCTCTTGAGTGCAGCTTATTTTATCTCTAATCTTTATTTATATGTAACATTCTAATATGCTCACCTTTGATTTTCTAACTGTAAGTTTCTAAAGGAAGTCAATGCTATCCTTACCTCCAATGCCAGGAAATATTTGAAAACAATAGACAGGACATAACAATTGCTATGATGAAGAACTATCCACTGCTTCTACGCAAATTCATGGCTGATAAAGCAAAAATTCCATCACTCGTGGAAATTATTGTGCATATGAACCTAGAACTATATTCCTTGAAACGACAGGAACAGGTGATTGGTTGACTGCCTGTAAGTGCATGTCTTCATCATCATAAAATGTAGTCTTATATTGATTTTAATTTGTTGGTCATTTCAGAATTTCAAAAATGGCCTTCACCTTATTAAAGAAGCTTTCTTTAAACACGGTGAGAAGGAGGCCCTGAGATCCTGTGTGAAGGCCATTACATTTTGTTCCAGTGAGAGTCAAGGGGAGCTGAAAGATTTCGCTTCTAACAAGTTAAAAAATCTTGAAGATGAGTTAATTTCAAAGCTTAAATCTTCTATGAAGGAAGCAGAGGTAGTTTCCATTTTTGGTGTTATATTTTTCTATTATAATAAAGTGGAGGAAAAGTAACATGCGTAAATCTGCAGGATGGTGATGAATACTCATTACTTGTAAATTTGAAAAGGTTATATGAGCTTCAGCTATCAAAGTCTGTGCCTATGGAGAACATGTATGAAGATCTTGTGAAGATTCTCCACAGTTTCAGAAGCGTGGACGATGAGGTTAGTAATTTGGTAAACGATTTGGATTTACTACACTATTTTCCATGCATTTACTCAACCTTTTGCACTCTCAGGTTGCTAGTTTTCTGCTTCTCAATATGTACTTGCATGTAGCCTGGTCCCTGCAGGCCATTGTAAACAGTGGAAGTGCCACACAAGCATCCATATCTTCTCTTCTCTTGAAAAGAGATGCCTTGTTTGAGGAACTTGGGTACTTCCTTGAGTCCACTTCTGAAGATAAGGAAGGGAATAAGTGTGGAAATCAGCTGGCTTGCAGGGTAAGCATGCTATTTCTCTTTTTTATATGTTTATCAATTGAAGTAAGAAAAAACTTCAAATGCTTCTTGAATTCTGTTATATTTATCAAATGGGAATGGTCTTGTGTGTAGGTTTCAATTATACTTGCAGAAGCTTGGTGTTTGTTCAGAAAGGCCAATTTTTCTTCAACAAAACTGGAAACTTTAGGATCTCAACCAGATGAATCTGTTATTGGAAAATTCTGGAAACTTTGTGAACAGCAACTTAAGATTTCAGGTGACTCAGTACCTTTTATTTTATGACGATTTTATTTTGCCTTAACATGGTTCCATGTCACAACTAGCATGTGGAGCAGCTGATCCTATCTGCTAACATGGTTTTTAATCTTTAACTTCATTTAAATTTAAACACATTTACTTTGGTTTCCATTGCTGTCTTATAACTTTTAGTGAATTTATCACAGATGAAACAGAAGACGAGGACATGAACAAAGAGTACATTGAGGAGACGAACAGAGATGCAGTTATGATAGCTGCTGCAAAGTTAGTTGTTACTGATACAGTTTCCAAGGTGATTATATGTTGTATGTTAGCATGTCATATGTTTGTTACTTATTGTTCTTGTGTCTTTTGATGAATCAATAAGATATAGTTGTATCTTTCATGCTTTTCTGGACGAAGTTCACTTGAGTTCTTTTATATCCTTCTTTTGATTTGGGTGATGCCGTGATGGGACTGAGGGTATTCAATATTGCACATCGTATGGGCTTTAATTATGGTGATCTACCCTTTTCTACATTTTGATTAGATTTGGTCATTAGTTTTATACTTTGCTTACTTGGTCTAATGTGGTTAATGCAGGAGTGTCTTTCTCCAGAAATCATATCTCATTTTGTGATGCATGGGACTAGTGTTGCAGATATTGTCAAGCATCTGATCACTGTCATGAAGAAAAAAGATGATAACATATCCAATATCTTTCTTGAAGCCTTGAAAAGGGTAGGACTTGTATCTTTTGGCAATCAAGAATTTTATTTGGGTCGAACTGCTGCTTTTCACATGTTACATTTTATTGCCTCAGCATTGCATGATATCTGGTTTTCTTCATATTTCCTAGAAGTTGATGTATAGTGTAGGAAAATTTGCTCACAGATTTTCGAGTAGTATCCTTGCTCTGATTTTTCGAGCTTTTAGTTGCCTAACCTAACATTTCAGTTTCATGGTAATAATAGATTTGCCCTGATTCATCCTTACTTTCATTTTTCGAGCTTTTGGGTGCCTGACCTAACATTTCAGTTTCATGGTAGTAGATTTGCCAGTTTTCATCCTTATTTTCATTTTTCAAGCTAGGTGTCTGACTTGACATTTTCAGCTTAATGGTAGTTTTTCTAGCTTATCCTTAAAACAATATCTACACAGTGACTTCTTTCAGAAAATATTCTGGCTATATTGAAGATGCATTCTCCCAACAGTTTCATTTTTTGATGTCTTGAGCTTCTATATAATTTAAAAATTTTTGTTCTTAACCATGTTTCTGTGATTGATTCTTTTTCTGTGCACAAACTGATAGATACTTCATTGATTTTTTTTTTCTTTCTTTATGATTTGAGTAGGCTTATTATCGCTATCTGGCAGATCTTGCCAGAAGTGATGATGAGTCCTATCGTAAGTCATTTCAAGAGTGCAAGGATCTGGCAACTCGACTTTCTGGAATGTATGTGGGGGCTGCTCGGAACAAACATAGATCAGACATATTAAGACTTGTCAAGGATGGTATAGAGTTTGCCTTCACAGATGCTCCAAAACAGTTGTCTTTTCTGGAAGGTGCAGTGCTCCATTTTGTTTCTAAACTTCCGACGCCTGATGCCATGGAAATGTAAGAGCAAATTTCTCTGATAATTCATTTTGCAGCCCCCTCTCTTTGCAAGAGTGAAAGAAGATTCTGTAAAATTAGCAAGAATGGAATTGCTATTTTGATTTTGATCAAAGATGGAACATAAACAATGTATGACTTGGTGTGTTTTTGCTCCTGCAAATGCATTATAACTAACACTTGATTATTTTGAGAATAGCCTGAAGGATGTCCAACGCCGGACAGAGAATGTGAACACTGATGAAGATCCCAGTGGCTGGCGACCATACTTCACATTCATTGATACCTTAAGAGAAAAGTATGCCAAGCATGAAGGTTTGCCAGGTAAAATTATGCCTAACTCTAGTTTATTTCTAATGCCTTTGTTTAGTGAAGGTTTGTTTAATAGCCACCATACTTATCTTTGTTTTATTTTTACCACGATTTTGAGGCTTTCTCTAGTTGAAAGTGGGTATTTCTGTATTTAGTTTAACTACATGGTTGCTAATCTTTTAATGTCTCTGTGCCTTCTACTCATATCTGTCTTCACATGCATCAGAATATAATTAACGAGCAGGAGTGCGTGTGTGGTTAAATCTCTTTCCACTCCTTTTGTTTATTAATGATTTTCTGCTTCTGGGAGATTGAGGCGAAAATATATAAATAACATATTATCTATAGTATCTAAGATTATCTATATAGCTGGAATTGATTGTTTTGACCATTACCTTTCACCATTATTGACCATTACGTTTCACCATTAAGTAGTGAAGGTGAAAGCTGATCTGTACCAAACAAAACGGATTGAAAAGGGAACCCCTCAGCATTCTACCCCTTTTTTGAGTTTTGCAATTCTGCCACCTAACCAAGAGGCAAGAGCTATAAGTCTCTTGATGTGTTAAGACATTGTTATTGGCAGTTATATGCTATGGCATCTTCCTGTGGCAATGCCTGCAGCAATTAGCAGAGATGCAACTTTTACACTTTTTGACAGTGGGTTGCCTTCTAGAATGGACATCCTTGAGATGTCTAAGTATTTATTTCGCTTGAACTACTTATTGGTCAATAAGATATCTAACCAAGAAAGTGAAAAATTCCAGTCTAGATGTGTATATTGGAATAGGCGCGTACTGGTGGGGTTTTTATTCTGATTAGCTTGTTCTGTTGTTCTTTTAAGCTTTATATTATTTCGCTCAACCTTGTTCATTGAGCCCTTTATGCTCATATGTCCCATTGTAAAACATTCTATTTTAGGTGATACCTCTAAATTTATGGTACAGAAACAATGACAAGTCATTATAAACAGTTGCCAAATGGTTAAGTATGGTGTTCGTCATTGGTTGTTACATATCTTAGGATTCTTGAAGCTGAAGATATGTTCAACTGCAATGTTTTACTATTTTGATTTTGGCTTGAACATTTGGCTCAAAGAATGTTAGGCATGGGTAAAATATTTGTATGAATTTTACAGATGAGAAAGACAGGCCTAGTGTGAGACGCAGGGGCCGCCCAAGGAAGCGTCGTAATATAGAAGGAAAGAGACTCTTTGATGGGCATGGTTCAAGTGAAGAAGAGGATTCAATTAGTGCATCTGATCAAGAAGATGCTGAGGATGAAGAGGAGAAACAAGATGATGAGGAAGAAGAGGAAGCTCCATTGATACATTCGTTAAGACCATCGTCCAGGTTGAGATCGTTGAAAGTTTCAAGAGATGAAAGCAAAGGCCAGGCGAGAGCAGGAGTTTCTGCTTCTAGAAAATAATGTATGAAAATGGTCGTGCAGGTAACTCCGTTCATGTATATGATGATATGCGTCTGAAAAATGGCCTCTGCAGGGACATCGATCTAATAACACTATTACCATCGAGTTGTGGAGTGTAAATTTTAAGGTGCATAGCTTGCAGTTTGTAGATACTGCTGACATCATCTTTGCCTTATGCTTTAGTAACAATGCATAAGTTTCTGATTGAATAATGTAGAAAAGGCCTTATATTGTTGATCACTCATCTATGTTATGTCTTCAAGGGTCATATAATCTTATTTAAGCAAATTGAAGAAGTAAACGGAGTTGCCGTATTGTTTTAACATCACAATTTTATGAGTTGATAAAAATGGTTATAAGCTAACAACTTACACACGCACGAGAAGTTTGAGGAAAGGAAAGCTTTGTTAAGTTTCCACAGTCGCCACTTCTAAATCCCAATCCCCAAACACTACTTATGTATGATTTCAAAATTCAGTTGGATAAAGTTTGATTTGATTGAGTTTTAAGAGAATATTTTAGCCTTACTCTGGAATTTACAGACAAAGGTAAAGTTGAAATTCAGATAGAGAATTTGAAAAACCTGAAAAGCTTAAAAAGGTCTGCAGTTGGACAAGTTTTGAACTTTTGATCCGATCTCAAGTCTGGTTGGGCTTTAATTTCTTAAAAGAATTGATAAAGGACACTGGCTCACCGAAAGTTTCCATCAAAGTGGAGCAGCAATTTTGCCGGACAACAATCTTTTCGAGCTTCTCATTGAACCACAGGTGTTTAGAAATGGACTAAAATTTGCTCTAAAGGCTATTAAAGCCTTCAAATACCACAGAAAGCAAGCTCAGATTACACAAAAATGTCAACTTCTTCTCTCTATGGCAAGAGAAGACTAAAAAAAAAGATATACCTTGTAACAAAATTAGAAAGAGGCAATCTTCATCTTCCAGGAACCCTCAACAAAGGAGAAATAATTCCCTGGATCTCTTGCAACGATTGCTGGATCCTAATCTCCTCCTCAACTGAACGTTTAAGGTTTCTAATATGCAACTTCAAAGCTTCGGAAGCTGTAATGTCCCTTGCTCGCATCTCAAGTACCTTCCTTGTCAACCCCATTAACAACCCAGAATGTCTTGGCATAGTCGAGTGTTTCTGCAAGAACCCCAGCAGCAATCCAAGCTCCTCCTCCTCTAAATTAGTTACGCATTTCAATAACTTCCTCCTGGCCACCAATTCCTCCATCACAGCCACAACATTCTCCGGATTCTTCCCACCCAACACCGAGACCAAAGCTTCCTTGTGCCTGAACTTCTTCAACAACTTATCATGCTCTGCCAATTTCACCTTCTTTGGTCTCATTATCAAGTAGTCCCCTTCCCTTGGTTTCTCTCCCTGACCCCTGTGGAAGTACCTGAAATAAGTTGGCCTTAAAACCCGCCTCTGTGGCTCCTCTACACTCACTAGCCCCATTGAATCTGGCAATCCAGCCTTTTCCATATTCTCCTTCACCTTCCTCTTCCCAGCAAAAATGATTCCATTTGAAGTACCAATGACCCTTGTTCTGGAATCACCTGCAACTGCAACTGACATAAGTGGAGCAGGAAACTTCATCGAATGAGTCACTTTCATTCTTGCATAATCAAAAACCTTCATGTACCCATCAAGAGCCACACTCAAAATCCTATCCTGAGTTGCATCTAACTCTTCCCCATCTTTCCTAATTCTGCCCACACAAATTGACGTGACAGTCTTGTTATGACTCTCCATTGTGTACACCAGCCTCCCTCCTCCAAGCAAATCCCATATCTTCACACTGTTCCCTCCAGCAGTGGCCAACATTCCACCTGAGGGCAAGAACGTCACGTCCTCAATTGGTTTCAGGTGATTTAACTCCATTGCCCATTTCTTACCATCCACTCTCACATCCCACAACTTCACTGTATGATCATAGGACCCAGTAACAAACATCTCCGGGTTAGACGGAGAACAATCTCCACACCTCACATAATCTTTATGACCCTGTAGGTCAATAATCACACTCTCTCCCGCAACATCCCAGTACTTAACGATTGCATCATCACCACCAGACACCAAATGGAGCTTATCAAGAACAGGGTATTTGACAAACCGAACTGGACGGGTATGTGACCGGAGCCGGCGAAGTGGAGTCCGGGTCTTGACGTCGAAAACTTGGACAAGGCCGGAGAAGTCCGAGGCGGCGATGAGGGACCCATCAGAGCGAAAAGAGCAGGAAGAAACGACATCGGAGAAAGAGGATATTGTGGAAGTGGGAGAGAGGGATTGGGAGGAGAAAAGAGTGATTGAAGCGGAGTTAGCAGCTGCGAAGAGATGAGAACGTGATTTGGGCGAAAACTGAATGGAAGGGATTGAGGAGACCAGGTTTGGGATTTGGTGGGATTTGAAGGAAGACCAGTACTTTGATTCAGGGGTTTTTGAGGGGGTTTTGGATTTGGGTTTTAGCTTTGGTTTTACAGGAAAGGTTTTGGAGACGATGGCTTCGTGATGGCTGTTGTATTGCTCAGCCATTGTTGATCGCTAAGTAAAGCTCTCTTTTAGGGTTTTTAGCAATGTTGAAAGGGTTTTGTTTGACAAGAAAAGGAGGGAGGTTTTGACTGTTCTGAGTGGGCCTTAAGGAAATAAAAAGCCTAAACAGCACATCTTTCACAGTTTTGTGGGCTTTCACACTCTCACTCCCAAGGTAATAACATCCATGCATTTCAAGATCACAAATATAATTGCCTACTTAGGTGCATGGCCGTTTAATTTCATTGTTATTTAGTTGATAATAATTAACATTAAGTAAAATTTTAAAAATGAATTAATGAATAATTATGCTATATTTTTTAAAGATAATAAATTTACTATATTCTATTAAAATGAATAATTAAATAAGGTTAGTGCATTTTTCACTATTAAAATTAATGTTATTAAAAATGTATGTACTCTAAGATATTTTCAAGAACTTTTCGGTGAGTTAACTGACAATCTTCAGTAATTATAAGTAAAATTGTGTTTTAATGCTAATGGTGTACAGACGATGAAAGGTAATGATAATTTCTGTTAAAATTAAAATAAGTCACGGTTGTGACTTCTTAAGCCACAATCATGAATTGTGAGTTTGAGAACGGTGACTTAATTAATTTTTTGAAATATAGTATAATAAATGATAAATTATACGCTCATTTTCTTCTCACCATGGGCTTTTTTCCTGATCTGGAAAATGGGTAGATCAGAATCTGCGGTGATGGGATGTGGTTTTCTCCGATCTCGGTTTTTGGTAACTTCTTCGATGTTTTCTTGATGCTTTTGTTGTTTGTTGTTAAGATGAGTTATTAGTCTTGCCTCCCTCTCACGAGTGCAAGTTTTCGTCGGCCAAGATTGTGCTGGGTTCTCTGTCTTGTCTTTGACAAGTTTTCAGTGTCTTGTCTTTTGACACTTTGGTGGGCTTTGTTTCCGAAGCCCACCGCAATCCATGAGTACTTTAAGTTGGAACTGTCGGGGGCTTGGGAACCCCCGAACAGTCCGAGTCCTACAGGATTTAGTGTCCGAAAAGCGACCCAATTTTATTTTCCTTATGGAAACAAAAATAAATAGAACTAGAATTTTGAAAATTAAAGAAAAGTTAGGTTTTAGTGGTTTCTTTGCGGTAGACCCAATTGGTATCAGTGGAGGCTTGGCTCTTTTGTGGAAAGACAAGGATGTGGTTACATTATTAAGCTATTCTCATAACCACATTGATGTAATGGTCTGTATGGAAGGTATTCAACGTTGGCGTTTATCCGGTTTTTATGGCTTCCCCGAAAGGCACAACAGAAAACGGGGTTGGGATCTACTCCGTCATCTTCACGGTAGATCTGTCTTACCCTGGTGCGTCATTGGAGATTTTAACGATATCATGTTTCCTTCCGAAAAGCAAGGCAACACTACTCATCCCAGAGTTTTGATGGAGGGATTTCGCCAGACTCTTATGGATTGTCAACTATACGATTTGGGGGCAGAAGGTACATTCTTCACTTGGGAGAATCGAAGACATGAATCGGCAGTAGTAAGAGAACGATTGGATAGGGCGGTAGGAACAACTGATTGGTCCTCTTTATTTTGGATGGCACGCGTCTATGTTCTACAGGCTGAATCCTCTGATCACCTGCCAATCTTTCTCTCTTTGGGTATTCAGTGCCATCGATATGTGCAACGACGTTTTCGTTTTGAAAACTCATGGACCATAGAAAAGGAGTGTAGACAACGAATAATCAGGCAGTGGGCGACAGGCTATACAGGGTCCCTTCAGGACAAACTTCTCTCTTGCTCTAAAGATCTACAAGCTTGGGCATCATCACAGACTCACGCATTTCATCACAGGCTCAAGCAGATTAAACAGCGGATGGTGTGTGTACGTAGACAACACGGTTTAAATAGAGAGGTTTTACGAGATTTGGAACAGCAATACAGTGATCTCCTGCTACAACAAGAAATATACTGGAAACAGAGGTCAAAACAACACTGGTTAACTGAAGGTGACTCAAATTCAAAGTTTTTCCACCTCATGGCTTCGCATAAACATAAGAAAAACTTCATCTCCAAGCTGAAAAATAACAGAGGTGAATGGATTGATTGGGAATCCGGATTACCCGAGATGTTACTTGAATACTATCAACAACTTTTCACTTCTTCGTGTGGAAATATGGAACAGATTTTAAATAATGTTGATAGTAAGGTCACCCAGTCACAAAATGCAGTACTACTGGCTCCATACACTGAAGAGGAAGTGAGACAAGCTTTATTCTCCATGCATCCAGATAAATCACCCGGACCAGATGGCTTTAACCCAGGTTTCTTTCAGACTTATTGGGATATTGTGGGACAGGAGGTTACTACAGCTTGTCTTAATTGCTTAAATGGAGCAGCGCCTATGCCGGGGATGAATCAAACAAACATCATTCTTATTCCGAAGAAAAAAGCCCCAGAAATGATTGCTGACTTGAGACCTATTTCTTTAAGCAATGTCACCGATCGCATCATCTGTAAAGTAATCGCCAATAGACTAAAACAGGTTCTTCCTTCAATTATTTCGGAGACGCAAAGTGCTTTTATTCCAAATCGGTTAATCACCGATAACATTATTGTGGCATATGAGCTTTTTCATTCTCTCAAGAGGAAAACCTAGGGCAAGACGGGATCATTTGCTCTAAAAACGGATATGAGTAAGGCCTACGACAGAGTTGAGTGGGATTATTTGAAGGGGATTATGTTGAAGCTGGGGTTTAGTGAATTATGGGTCTCGAAGATTATGAACATAGTATCCTCAGTCTCCTATAATTTTGTTCGAGGAAAGGAAGAATATGGACCATTGATTCCTAATCGCGGCTTGAGGCAAGGAGACCCCTTATCTCCTTATTTGTTCATCATTTGTGCTGAGGGCTTATCGGCTAGTCTCTATAAATCGCAGGCGCAAGGTTACTTACATGGAACAGTGGTTGCAAGAGGCGCTCCTTCAGTTTCCCAATTATTTTTTGCGGATAACGCTATTTTCTTTGCAAAAGCTACAGAGGAGGAAGCGAGAAGGCTGAAACAGATCCTGCATCTATATGAGCAAGCTTCGGGCCAGAAAATCAATTTTCTCAAGTCAGGTATCTATTTTACTCCAAATACTAGACCTGAGATAAGGAATGTCATATGTCAATTACTGGAGGTTACTGAGATTGCAGAACATACGAATTATTTAGGCATGCCCTCAGTCATCGGACGGGGTAAGCGACAAATTTTCCAGTATGTGGTAGAAAAGCTTACAAGAAGATTACAAGGATGGAAAGCTAAAATACTCTTGAAAGCGGGAAAAGACATTCTATTGAGGACAGTTGCTCAGGCTATGCCAAACTATCTCATGTCCTTGTTTCTATTACCACTGGATACCTGTCACGACTTGGAGAAGTTAATGAATGGTTTCTTTTGGCAAAACGGAGGGGGCGCTAGTGGGGGTATACGCTGGCTACGATGGCAAAAGCTGGCAATTCCAAAGATTTTTGGAGGTTTG
>JANIPN010000009.1:35344157-35360901 GCA_027478595.1 Erythroxylum anguifugum
ACTCTAGTATCATGATTTATAGGATATTCTAATATAATAGGAAACTTAATCAACTACAATAAATCAATCAATCAATATGCATGATTTTATAATCAACTACAATCAATCAATCAATCAATAAGCATGATTTTACCACAGAAAACAAAGCACACGAGTCATTTGAGATGTTGAGTTGAGATTGCTAGTAGGCATGCAATCAAAAGTATCCACAT
Source organism: Erythroxylum anguifugum (assembly GCA_027478595.1). Classification (NCBI taxonomy): domain Eukaryota; kingdom Viridiplantae; phylum Streptophyta; class Magnoliopsida; order Malpighiales; family Erythroxylaceae; genus Erythroxylum; species Erythroxylum anguifugum. The sequence goes on from JANIPN010000009.1 coordinate 35,344,370, forward strand.
AATTATTTAGCTATGTATTTGTACATTAGCATATTCATCTTGGAGCAAATCATTCACATTCACAATCTTACTTAATGAAAATCTCTTTATAAAAAGACAACTGAGAGAAGTAGGACCAAACCTGCACCAACAACAGTATGTATCTCATCAATGAATAATATGATCTGCCCATTTGATGAAGTAACCTCCTTAAGCACAGCTTTTAATCTTTCCTCAAAGTCTCCACGATACTTGGCACCAGCTACTAGTGAACCCATGTCTAAAGCGATCAACTGTACAAGTGAAGTACCATTATCAATAGTCAGGACTACACTTTCAGTGTCAACAAAAACATTGCATGGAACACCAAAAAAGAAAGCTTTGAAATGACGTGACTGGTTAATAAAATATTTTGTCACACATTCTATATAATCCAAATCCAACATTAATACAAATTAGAAGATTAGTTCTTTAACAAAAATAATATTCCTTGAATTAAATGCTGAAATTGTTACTCCTTTCCTCATCATGAGGGAAGAGTTAACCAGAAGAGCTAAATGAAATGCAGAAACGTTACAGTTCCCAAGCGAAGTAGCACAAGTTTGTTTCAAACCAAATAAAATGCCTACGAATAACATCAGGAAGTTCTACAGAAAAAATCAGAACAAGAACTATAACCTTTCGATTCAATAATGGTTCTGGCACATCACCACGCACAATCCTTTGAGCTAGTCTACAAACCAATAGAACAATTTCATCAGAGAGATCAAAAGAATAAATAATAAAGAGATTGACATGTAGAGTACATCAGTTTAAGATATCAACCTCGAAAAGATTCATCTATACTAGATTGCTTGGCAAAGAAAATTAGAAACACACAACTAGAAGAACTAAAAGAAGTTCATTTTAGCTCTTCCATAAGTAAATACATCAACCTGATCTTAGTTGCAAACAGGATAACTTCAAACTCTCCCTATGCATAAATAAATTGCATCGAGTAACCACTGACCAAGAGAAGGAAATGAAATGACCAAACTAATTTCTGGCACTTAGTTCAAAACAAGTTTCCAAATACTAGCAACTACTCTCACTAAATATACTTCTTCTGGAGAAGATACAAGAAACAATATAAAACCATCAATTTACTGAAAATATTTGTACTTAACATTTAAGTCGTCACAATGAACTTCTTAATCAAATATGAACATACCCCTCAGCAATTGCAGTTTTCCCTACACCAGGTTCACCAATAATTACTGGATTATTTTTGGTTCTCCGAGATAATATCTGGATGCACCGCCGAATTTCATCATCTCTTCCTATTACGGGATCAAGTTTGCCACGCCTAGCAAGCTCAGTCAAGTCGTTCCCATATTTTTCCAAAGCCTCATATTTCCCTTCAGGATCTTGGTACATTGACAAAGTAAAAATTTACAACAGGCTTAGAATTAAACAGACAAACAAGGAAAGTCAATGCAAAATTTTTAACTGAGATTTGATATTCACGTAAAGAATGTAGAATAACCCATTAAAAAGATGTTTACGCATGTCATACAGAAATTAACAAGCCTTGAGCAGGGGCAAAATGCAAAGCTAAGCCCTTTTAAAGTAGAGTGAACTGCTAGCAAGAGTTTTCAACTCTCTATATACAATTTCCTAAATTCATTACTTTAATATATTCCACAACTAGTGATGCAATTCAACTCATGCACGTAATCTCTTTATAGAACAATAGGGACTTCAAGAATAAGAATATGAAGATTCATACTTTGATCAGTTACTCTTTGACTTCCACGAACTGCCTGAATGGCTTCCCTCAAGTTCTTCTCACTGAGCTGGAGGCCCCTCAATAATTGTTGCCCAAATCTCTTATCCAAATGAAATGCTAACACAATATGTTCTACTGACACAAAATCATCTCCCATTTCTTTCTTGTGCTTTCTAGCATTGTCCAATAGGGATCCAAGATGTACGCCAATTACAGTGCCACTAGTGTCACCCATCACCTATGAAAATAAAGACATATTAGTCTAATCTTAAATAAACAAAGTGTGTGGTCGACCAGCACCACACCAGGTGCATCATTACACTAAAAACCACACCTTTGGTTGTTTCGAAATGAAGTCATTAGTAGCTTGCAAGACTGATGTGTTATCAGCCCCAGCCTTTGTGAATATCCTCCTAGCCAATCCATCCTTTTGCTCTAGCAGGGCTTTCATCAAATGCTCAGTTTCTACCACTTGTTGTTTATTAACTCGCGCAGCATCTACTGCACCAATTATGCCCTCCCATGCCATCTCAGTGAACTCTGATTGATTAGCCTAGCACAAAAGAAAGGCTAAGACAACTAGAGGCTAAAATCATCAAAAAGTAAGACCCAAACCATTCTTATCCAATGACAGGTGAAAGTGTTCCTCCCATAAAATCTAACCAGATTTCAAATGGAACTAAAAAACATCCTGGTCCTACTGAACGAATGGTGTATGACTTGGCAAAAAAGCCACAATAAGATTACACTACGCATGCTTACTACTCCAATGTCCAAGTCTGGTTTCATGTAGCCTATATCCTGCTCCTCAAATTCTCATGGAAGCTTGTCATTCTCTAAATTCTCAAAAAACTTTGTTCACGTTTAGGAAAGTCTTTTAAAATTAAATCTAATAAACGTCAAAGCTGAGCTCAGAAATAATTAAGATTCATCAGATGTACAGTCAAAAGAAGTGTGGCAAGTGTTTTTCAGAACAATCCCAATGGCAAAAATCAAACGCTTTGGCAGCCATCGAGTTTAAGCCAAACTTCTACAATCTTAGTCCATATTAGCATATTCCAAACCTTTCACAGAGTAATTCAAGTTCAAGCAGATTAGTACAAGAGGTCTTTAACAGTAACTATCCAACAAGAATTTAGACATAGAATCACAAAAAAAAAATTATTTCTCAACTAATTCAAGTTCATAATCAAAAGGAAAATAAAAGCAAGAACGATAAATAATAAAAGTAATGATGAAGATAGACCTGAGAGGAGTTACTCGCAGAGTAACATGGGGTAGAAGAGTGGAAGAAGCGAGCAAATTTGAGCGTAGAAAAGTTGGTCAGCATCACATTACCAAGATGACGTGAGGACAAAGCGTCGGAAGAGTTAACAAGCAGAGAAGAAGCAGCGGAGGCGGAGGCGCGTGCACGTGAGACTGTGAAGGGACATCGGAGGGACAGGTTCGATGCTGGCGAAGATGTTTTAACGGCGACCATAGCCCACCTTGCGAGCCTCCTTGAGGCCATTTCTTGGGAGGAAGATGAGGAACAGAATCTTTTTGGGATTGTTACGAGAAGTCTGTGTAGGATAGTGTTCGCTCTTTCTGAGAGGAGGAACGTGAGCGAAACGATAGTGTTGACGAAGCACCAAGAAGGCTGTAGAATCACCTGGGTGTTCCCAGTGTCTCTGCGCCGAAGGCTATCTTTAGTTTTGAAGTAAAGCATTTATTTTAAAATGTAATATAATGAAATATTATTTAAATAAAAAATTTATAATATAATATAATATTGTATATTATTTTATAATTTTTAAAATTTTTAAAATTAAAATTTTTTATTTTTTATTCTTTAAAATAAAATTTTATCTCATTTTATTTTATCGTAAAACTTCTTTCTAAACAATCCTAACTTAAATATAGCCTAACAAGTTGCAATTTGCAAATTTCATCTTCCAATTATCACATCGTTTTTTTGCAACTTGCAAATTCCATCTTCCAATTACTACACCATTTTTTAAGGATTTAATTATATAAAAAAGAAAAAGGCAAATTCCATTTTCCAATTATGACACCGTTTTTTGCAATTTGCAAATTCCATCTTCCAATTACGACACCATTTTTTAAGGATTTAATTATATAAAAAAGAAAAAGGCAAATTCTATCTTCCAATTATGACATCGTTTTTTTGCAATTAGCAAATTCCATCTTCCAATGCTCGCATTTGGTAAAAGGGCAACTCTTATCTTTTGCACGATATTTCAGTTTATAGCGAACGCCAATGTATAATTGTCAACCCTAATGAATCTCAATCCCATTATTTTAATAATCCAATTTGAATTTTCTTCTATAAAATATAAAGAAATAAAAGACAACAAATGGGGACGAAATTATTAAAATGAAAAGATAAGACATTGGTATTTAAAAATCGAGTACAAGTCCCTTTTAGGTCGATTCCAAGTCATAGAGTAGGAGGAAGGGAGCTAAATTTGCTTTAAATTGTCACCTCGTTGTGCATACCTATTTTAATGAACTAGTTGTTTTTTAGAAAAAAAAATAATTGGTCCTTAAACTTTGATATTAGTTCTCAAAACTTATATTTTGCCAAAGTAATCTTAAATTTATTTAAAGTTTCTTACTGGACTCTCAATCCATTGACACATATAGTCTATACTGCACGATCTACTCATGTGACCACACGTCAAGTTGCCTTGATTTTTTAATGCATAATTACCTTTTTTGTCTTAACCTAAATTGATTTTATGTCATAAATGAGGGCATTTTGGTTTAAAGTTGATTGTTTTGTCTTCAACCAAAATGCAAACATTTTGTAACAAATTGATTGTGTTTTATAAACACAAACGGGAAGAGGAAGCAAAATGCACTATGACAGAGGAGAAGAGGTCGCCCACGACAGAAGACGGAGAGGGAGTAGCTTGCAACAAAGGATGGGAGGGAGAATCTTGTTTGCATGTTGGTTTATGACAAAGGAGCGGAAGGGATGCAAATCCTTTTCCTAATTTCGTGAAACTCTGAATTATTTATTAATCTGAATTTATGATCTATGAAAATAGGCATGTAATTCAATCTCACCTTTTAGGGATTGATCAATCCGGATTTATGATCTATGAAATTAGATTTAAATTTTGATCTAACCTCTTAAAGATTGGGCTAAATTAGAACTTATATATTATTTAGTAGTAGAAACTGAACTTGACGTTCTTTGGACAAAGTTATGAACCAGAATATTTTGGGTAATAGAAGTTGAACTTGATGTTCTTTATGGCAAGATGTGAACCAACATATCATTTGAGGCTTGATAAACTCACCGGGTCCTTTATTATATTGTTTAAATGTTGACATAAGAAATCCAATTTGAGATTGCAACATATATCTAGTAATGACCACTGATTATTAAGAATCAAGATTATGATTCTATAAACTTAATGCACTTTAAATTCTAATTTTGATTCATGTTCAATATTGGAGTGCATTGAAATGATATTGACTTGTCTTTTGTTCAAAATTGGAGTCCATTGAAATGATATTGATATTGATATGTTATGTTGTGTTGTGTGACACGTTGAATATTTTATGGATATTCAATTTTTTATTATGATATGAAATCTCATTGAAAAAGGAACTCTTTTCTACGTGTTGAAATGATATTGATATTGACTTGTCTTTTAGTTGAAGGCATTGACACAAACAAATTATATTGATTTAGTATTGTGGGGATTGCTAAGCACAATTGGTATGATAGGTTACGTAAAGTGTATTATGTGCACCCATAAAAATATGAAAAGGGCGGGTTGGTTGAGATTGAAGATGATTTAATCTTTATTGTGAGTATAATGAAGAGAAAGTGTCAAAAGTGGATAATATGAATGATATCTAGTTTTCAAAAATAGTAAAGAAAAAGACAATAATTAAACAAAGGATGAATTACTTACTTTGGGAGTAAGTAAAATGGACAACAGAGGCCATAATGAAGAAAATATTATGGCATTAAATAAGAATGATGACGATAGTGTGCCTACTATTGATGGTTTGCATACTAAAGTTGAGGATGGCCATGTAGAAATAAAGAGTGCATGTTGAAATTAAAAGTATAAGACTAAGGTTAAGGGTGTGTGTATTGAAGTTGAGGGTGTGTGTATTGAAGTTGAGGCTATGCAAATTGAGGTTAAGAGTTTACTTAGTAAAGTTGAAGGTGTGCATAATGAAAAGATGCTAAATGCTTCTATTGGAAATAAAGTCAATGATAATAATCTATTGAATGATTTGGAGTGTGATAGTGGAATAGATGATGATGAGCTTCAAGTTATTACATCAAACAAGAAGAAGGAAATCCAAAATAAAAATTAAAGATGAGGTCTTGAATGATGATATTGAAAACTCTCTATCTCTCTCTCTATCTCTCTGTGATATATAAATGAATATTGTCTAATTTAAAATTTTATGGAAAAAAATAGAATTGTGTTATTTTGTCAAAGAGAAGAGGTAAAAATATAATAGAACATAATAACAATAAAGATTGACAAGATAAAATGTGACACAAGTAACATAATTACTGTTATCAACTTTGTTAAAAAGTCCATGTAAGTGACGATTGGGAATTTCATATAACTATTGATGAAAAAGATAGAAAACAGCTTCATTATATATTTTGCATAACATCATAATAATGAATGAAGCATTAAGAGGATATAATGTGACAGGTGTAATATATGTTGTCAACTCTATTAAGAAGTTGATGCAAGTAAAACGATATAAACATGAATGTCACAAGTCACACCTGTGAGACCTTCTTTAATCACACCGATGACGCATTTTTTTATAGAAAATTTTCATTGGAATATAACATCTGTGAGCAGCAACATATGGAAAACAGCTCTATTATATATTCTACACAAGATAATAACAAAGAATGAAGAATTAACAGAAAATAATGTGATACATGTAATTCATCTTCTGAACTGTATTAAGCGCATATAATCACAAAATTGATAAAAAATTTAATAAACCAAACAATATATGATGAAGGGTAACGAAGAACTTACAGATAGTGGTCAACTCTTGTTTATTGAAGTAGAAAAGATGTGATGCCTTGAATATATGGCTTTTTATAGTTTAGAGATGGAGGAACGTGTTCTAAGAAGGAGACATTTGTATGGTTAAAGAAGAAATGATACAAACGTGTTTGATTGATAAATGTTCATGAAACAAATAATGATCTTGTCCCATCCTTTAATTAAACCTAATCTTTGGTTGGGGGTTAGAAGATTATTTATAACAAGGTAGATTATTTATAATAGGGTGAGAAAGTGATGAAAAATACGGTGGGACTAAATTTACAGTTGAAAGTAAGATTTTCATTAAAAAAATTTATTTAAAAATTTTATTTCTCAACTACCGAAAAAAATTATTGTCGCTTTTATGTCTATCAAATTGCCACATATAATAAATAATGAGTTAAAATGCATGAGGCTCTAAATTGAAGCGTATCCTAAAATATTTTATAATTAATTTTGAAATTGATTTCAAATTTAACATCAATCAAGTTTAGTGTAATATAACAAATTTTGCAGTTAATAATCAAAATCTAGTTGCTTATGGATCTCGTTGGAACGTTTACTATTTCTCTCTTTGCATGAACATGTGAGGTATAATGAAAATATAAAGTTTTAGTTGGTGATGATTAGGTTTATTAAGTAGAACCTATTACTATTATTTTTTGGAGGGAAGCAGTTATAGGTAGATACAAAATCTAACATAAGGTAAAAAAATGTTTGATGCCATTGTATTTTTTTTAATTCAGAGCAACCAGTTTGATCGTATTATTAAATAAAGTTTAAAGTGACATGATTGAGAGTTAGAGTATTGCCAATTTTAAATACCTAAAGTGGAGAGATGATTAGTCATTTCATTTTAAATTAACTTTAGGTGAGTTAATCGACAACCTTCAAAAATTATAAGTGAAATTTTGCTTTAATGCCAATGGTACAGATGATGGAAGGTAATAATAATTTCAGTTAAAATAAAAATAAGTCAAGGTTGCGTGATACGTGGATGATCGAACATAATAATAATTTCAGTTAAAATTAAAATAAGTCATAGTTGTGACTTAAGAATTCACAACCGTGACACGGCATAAATCGTGAGTTTGAGAATGGTGACTCAATTAATTTTTTTAAATATAATATAATAAATGATAAACTATACATCATAGATAGTTAATAATTATATATTAAAAAAAAGAACAACGAATTTTTAATATATATTAAAGGACCCAAATAATTTGTTTACATGACTAATTCTGCACAATATGCTTAAAATATGATTTATACATTATAAATAAATTAAAATTATATACTAATTTCAAAAGCTATGTCACAGTGGTGAAAGGTAAGGTAGATAGTAATTATTTGCAAATATACTTACAATAAATTATAATTTATAGATAATTAAAAATTATGTAATATGTATTAAAGGTCAAAATAAACGTTAATCAATTCATAATAATTTTAAAGATAGTAATTTTTAGCACATATAACCCAGACGCTGAGACACTTCTAACATGTTAAGTTGACAGCTTCTAAAATGTTAATTTGTCTAATCTAAGTATTTATTTTCAAATAAGACTTATAATAAACCTTAAATTATACATATTAAAAAAATATGTCATAATTAGATATTAATCTGAAAAATGTGAATTTTTAATATAAAATAAGATATATTAATTTTTTGTAGCATTAAAAAGTTTTCTTCTAACTAAGCTAAGCATCACACGCTATTGGTCTTCTTTATATTTTTTTAATATAAATTTTTTCCATAATGCAAAACTTAAAAATTGTCATTTTTTAATGTAAAAAATAAGTACGTCGTCTTCAAGTAGACAAAAGGATTTCATCATATATGATACGAATAAGATTTTGCATTGTGCTCAACTTAACTCTTAGTTTAAAATCGATGTGATACGGACATGTGACGTTGCTTGAGATGAGGTGGTATGATAGACACAAGACCATCAAGTGGCGGTCACATATTTGACCTGTAAATGACCTCGTCATAGGGGCTTTTGTAGAATTTTAGGATCAGTAAGAAAGACTCGTTAGAGTTTTCAAATTTATAGGTCTTTTTGGAAAAAAAATATAGCTGGTGATCGAAAGAAAGAAGGTTGTGGGGTCTACGATTCAGCAATTTTAATTGACTCAGTCGTGGTGACGCACTATGAAATGGGGGTTAATGGGAATAAAGTTTTGTTGGTGGTTATTGCATAAGCGTTGATGTTTCAATGGCGTGTTCTACCAGTGGATGATGCAAAGGAGATAGATCTTACATTGAACCGGTTAGTATGTGCTAAGCTCAAAGGAGACTTGCTAGTTAACCCAATTTTTGAAGAAGCTGGGGGGTTAACGTAAGATACCATAGTTTGGCTAAGTTAGAATGTTGCGACACAGTAAATGAAAACCTTGATGAGCACGAGCCATCTTTAGCTGTTGATCTTATGGAAGAAGGGTCAAATCGAAGGGAAGAGACTTGCGGATAATTACGTAAATTATAGAACTCTAATGATTCTTCAAAGTCTAGTGAACATACAACCGTGGTGATTGTTGAAAATTTAACAAATGGTGATGTAATAACAATCAAGCTTTGAATTATAAGTTAATAAGAGACAGCGAGTTAGAACGTTAACAAGAAGGTAAAAAGGGTAACATAAGTGGGCCAGCAGTAGTAGGCGTATGTATGTTAAAAAAAAGTCTAAAAATTGAGTATTTTTCATAAAGATGTTAAAAGTGAGATAAAATAAACAAGCATTAGGCATATAAATATAAATAATAGGGATATAAATAACAATATTACCTTCCATAAATAAGAAAACAAAGATGGTGGGTTGATTACAAAAGCTCACTAGGTAATAGCCGGTAACAATTTTCAATGTTGATAAAAGTACATTTATCAAAGTTAAAGCAGGCGTGAAAAAGCCTAACAAGATAAAAAGAACAAATTATAAGAGAACATATGACAAGGTTAAATGAAGCCACTGATCTAAATCTAATTAAAAGGTTTTTAATGAAAAACTATCAATTCACAATGCAGAAAAGACACAATAGCGTTTCTTTGATACAATATTGGCTATAGTTTTATGGGTTATCAATGAAGTTTTTGAAGAAATCGACATACTTACATTAAAAAAGAAGTACAAACTGTTCGTAGTGTTTTCACATGGTTGATATGACAGCTTCCAAAGTAAGCGCAACAAAGCATGTGAGCCTACAGAAATCGAAGCAAAAGATAGAATTTTGATATGATTAATAATCAATTAAGAAGGATAAAAATTAAAAATAGACGAAAAATCAAAATTATATATGGTCACTTACAATTTTCGTGAACGGAACTTCCGATAATCTTGTTTAAGGTGAAAAATCTTTAACCAACAGTAATAAAGGAAGAATAAAGCTTTAGAACGAGTTTAGACGTAACAAATGCCAAAATGAAATTTAGAAAAGATATATGTAAACAATATTGTTGATAATTTCTGTCAGTTTTAAAAAATGAATAATTGAATAAAAGATAATTACTGGAGTTAAAAAATTTATAAAAGCAGGCCTGAAAGCTTCATCGTGACCTGCTACATAAGTGAGCCCTTCTGCAAGTTCAGTAGAAAATTCATCTGCTGTCAAGTTCTCTACATTTGAAAAAACCAATAACAGAAAGTAAAAAACAATATCTAATAGATTGTTAACCAATATTTGTTGTTCTTTATTTTGAAAAATACAACATTTATTTATAATGGAATAGAAGAAATAGAAAAAGGATAGATTTTTTTTATAAAAAAAAAGACTAAGAAGCAGCACAAAAGTGTAAGAAAATTTGATTGCATTCATAATATTATAATAAGAATTATTGTTACATTACCGATAACTATGCTTTCTCTCCAAGAAAAGCAAGCATTTAAATTTTTTGCAGCCAAGTTAAAGTTGTTATCGTTGGCTTTCAGGAACCGTTCAATATAAACATTGTTATAAAATTTCTTATGTGATCAGGAAGAAAATAATGTTAATGGCAGTAGCTTTTTTGTGTACTATTGATATAATCTTGCTTCTTCATCTACAAGAAAACGAAACAGTAAAAAAAGAGAAAGATCTTACCTGCTTCTACGAGAGAGGAGTTTGCTTGGTTAGACACTGCAGCACAACTTTATTTTTCTGAGTCAATTGGGGAAGATCTTTAAGCTGATATAACGTTTCTTTGTTCCTCATTTTGAACAACTAGAACAATATGAAGGAAAACATAGAAAATAAATATAGTCGAGGATTTCGTGAATGTAATTGCTGAGAAACAAAATTGAAACGATAACGGACGCATGTCTCAGAGCAGAAAAAATGATAACACATTAAATGTTTGTTAAAAGCAAAATTAATTATTTTTAGATTCCATTGGCAACAACAGAATAAATTTCATTTATGAGATTGCATCTTTAAATCGACGGCGTATCTGTTGAAAGATTGTCTATTGAAATCGACGACATATTTGTTAGAAGATTATGTTTTCTGACGTGAATCAGTGTATTTGTTTAGAAATTTATTGCTTTTACAAGATTAACAGGTTAATGTTGTTAAGAACCAAAGGAATGAAGGAAAGAATTAAAATATTGACCAGAATGTTGTATGTCACAGGTGTGACATGTTAAGTCGCACCCGTCCCATGAGGCATTTAAAATCTATTTTCTTTTTTTTTTATCTGGCTTTGATTGTTATATCAATTAACATTTTTCAACAGCAACATATAGAGTCTGACTTAGTTAATTTTAACTTTGCTTAAGCTTTTTTTTAACAAATTTCTTGTAATAAGGAGTTAACCTGTATTCTTATCCAAATGATGGATAAGATAAACCTACATGGTTTGTATTAAACACAAGATTGGAAATAGATACAGAACTTGACACATTGTCTTTGTTTCATTTATCTCCTTTATTTGTATTTCTTCAAGCCTATCTGTCTCTTGTCTATGTATTAGAGGAGATAGTATGAGCAAATTAAAGACTTATGATCATAAATAATTACAGTATAGAATCTTCTTTTTGATTTATCTATGTTTAACTTTAAGTTTTAGATGCATATTTTTATCTTCAAACCTTTAACAAAATTACAATTCAGTATAAAACAATTTCAAATAATTTAATTTGAATCAATTTTTAATTATATATTTAAAATTGGTAGCACCGAACACCTTTAAAGTCATTCATGTTTTAATTATAATTTTTTTTTGCCATTACTAAAATATAAAAACAAAAAGGGATTAAATTTCAAAGTAAAAGATTTAGAAAAGCACTAAATCATTTTGGGTTTTTATTATCCATAATTCGAATTATTGTTCCAACTCCTCGAACACTTTAGAGACCACACCATATTATCAAAAAGTTGGTAAAGAGAGGACTTGAAATGATAATACCTTTTTTGTATGTCATCATATGATAAAACACGATAAACATACATATTTATAATTTCATCCACTTTTTGAACTCATTTATATCTCAATTATGCATAATCATAAATTAAAAACTTCATTTTTGATCAATTACAGGAATAAAAAGGCAGAAAGAAGGCTATACATAATTATATTAATGTTATCCAACCTTGTTTAGCAGTAAGGATTTATCCTCTCTCAAAAGAAGTTGTGACAGAGCTAAAAAGGAAGCAATTGAATTCAAAGTGGGATGTACGACACATTAATATAATGATCTCACTTATAAAAAAATTTATATTTCCCTTTTGTCCGTCTCCTTTAAACACCTATTTAAGAATAAATTATGAATGACACCATGCAACATAATGTTCGAGGGACAAAACATAATGTTCTCAGTATCAATGTTTTAGTTCATTTGAACAAACCAGTAGATACCATACCCATAACAACCATCTCATTCGCACTTACTATATAATACTTAATTAATTAATATTAATAATTAATAATAACAAGCACAGTTGTGACTTAACATGCACATAAAGTGAATCATTAATAACATGCAAGTTAAAGTAAAATTGGAGCTGTTAATTCCTAAAATTAATTCAGCATCTACATTTTCGAATTCTACTTATCCTCTAAGATTATTAATTTTTTCTTTCTACTTTTATTAATCCAATTTAAATATTCAACTCTTATATTTTTTTCCTCTTTTTGCTTACAAAATTTTGTCCAGAATCATACACTTCTAATTTTCCCCTCAAAATTTTAACTTTACAATAACCATTCGTAACAAAACTTATAAATACATACTCTTTAATTTAAAAAATAATTGGGCATTATACATCTCCAAATTATCACTGCGCAATTGCGTAATGTCTGTCTGCTAGTATTTTGTAAACTTAATATTAAAATGATATTGTTTTAAGGAGTTTATAAAAAATAACATCATTTTAAGCGAGAAGGTAGACCATTTAGGCCCTTCAGGTTTAACCTCCAGTCGACTCCTAGGCCTAAGTTCAACCTAAAACTTAATTAAATTGGGTTTGATATGTTAATTTCATATTGGATGGAATTAGATCTGGATCGAACTGCCATACCTACCTCAACTTGCTAAAGCTAAGGGGATTTTAGTTAATTTTGGTAAATATTTCCAAAAATTGTCAAGACGCATAAATTATTCTTAAGAATAGATATATTATCACTTCCTAAATATAGAAATGGAAGAAATTGAACTATTTATATAGTATTTTAGGAGAGGATAGGGTATGCTATTTTTATATAATGGTGCATAAAATTTCAATAACATGCAATGTTACCATATCGGACTTAGTATTAGATTGGATTCTGGTACAATACTGTACCGATACTGGTCAATATCGGGTATCGTTTTGGGCAATTTTTAATTTTATAAAATAGTGCCTAATTTTTTTTAAATTGCAAAAATAATCCTTCAATATTATACTATATAATTTAAACCAACCTTGTCTCAAAAAATCATAATAATAGAAATTTAAAACAATTTATTTATTTTTCTTAATATTATTTTAACATATTCCACATATAAATAATAATCACAATTAGTATGAAAAAGATTATTTTATCATCATAAAAACATAAAATTAAGAACAATACAAAATATTTAAAATATCACAATTTTATCATATAATAAATAATAATTACATCAAAATATCAAATAAAACGAATAATCATTATCAATAATAAAATATATTTTCTATCTTAATATTTAATTTTCAATAACAAAAAATATTTATCTTAATATGTAATTGTTATTAATAATAAAATATAGTTATATTTATATTAATAATTTTAAAAAGAAGTACAAAAATTTGAGGTCTCATAATTTTCATTTTAACATATTTTAAAGTATTCTTTGTAGAAAACATATAACTATCATTTACTATATGAATTTAAATATTATATTATTAATAATAAAAAGAGCCGATGATGGTGAAGAAAAAGAGGGAGTGGGAGCCTGAGAGAAAAAATAAAGAGAGGAAGAAGAAGGTAGCAGAGTCAGGTGGGGTGGGTTTTTAAAAATTTTTCATTTTTTGCAGAAATGTCCCTGTTTTTTTTTTAATTTTCGGTACTGACTGGTATATAGCTGGTATTCCAAATACCGACAGCACCGACTAGTACCAGGCCGATACAAGTTGATATTTGGACTCGATACCAAAACATCTCATTTTGTACCGTTTTCTGGCCAATACGACACGAGATTCATCACACTAGCATTTTTTAAAGTCTTTTTAATTTGTTTTTTGTTAATCATTATAAAATTACAAAATGTTTTTAATAGTTTAAAATAATGGTCTGTATCTTTCATAATTTAGAATAATAGTTTGTATCTTTTACAAATTCTTATTTTTATTTGTTTACATTAAAGAGTTTCAAGTTAGAAATTAATTATTTGAAAAATCAAAAAGTGAACAATGACTAGTTTTAATAATTATTTTGATTCAATTTTACGAACTTTGTCAAAATCATTCTTCTAAAATTTATTAAGATTTTATTTTTAACTTTTTAATATAATAAAGTTTTTTCATGTAAATTAAAATAATGAAAATTATGTTTTAAAAATGAATAGAACTACACAAAGAAAAGTTTTTTAATTTTTAATCAAAGCGGTTCAAATCATAAATTAATTATTCAAAGAATCAAAAAGTATAAAATGGTTAATTTTAATGATTATTATTTATCTGTCTTAATTAATTTTTTTATAATCAGATTTCTATCAGAAACTCGAACGATTATCAAGCCTAGATAAAAGTAAAGGTGACAGCTAAGTCTATGCCCAGTTTGATTTCAAATCAATCGGTCTGACCTAGTTTGATCAAGTTTCAAGTTGAACTTGTGCTCCTTTTTTTAAAAAAATTGCACTCGTTAGACCAAGCTCACATAATTATAGGAAAATGACATTGTTTTAAACAAAAAATTCATTTTTTATTTTTAATTGAAAATCAGGCCGAGCCAGACTTCGAATTGCTTAAGTCTCTTACAACTTAAGAATTCTTATATTATGTTATTTTAGATAAAGATGAATAAGAAAATGACCCATTCCAATTTTTTTAACGCTGCCTCCACGGGGATTTAAGTACAAGAGCTTGCCAAAAAGCTATGGTTATGACTTTCATTTACATGAGATTGTTTGAGTTGGGTTTTAAAGTAATTAGGATTAGTAATGAGCTAAACGGAGTTGAGCCTTGCCTTTCATGTGGTTCGAATCCTTGGATTGTTGTGTTTTTGGACTAAAATAATGTTATTTTAGGACTAAAATTATGTCTTTTATTTTAAAAATAAAAAATCTGGATTAAGTTAGATTAGGTTAAGCTTCAAACTATCGAGACCTAATTAAGCTTAGGCTCGAGTGCCTCAGGTTGAACCTAAGTTCGTGCAAAAGTTGTCAGACTGAGCTAGACCTGATTAAGTTTTAGGCCGAGTCTAGTTTTGAATATAAATTATCTAAAATTTAACGTAATTTATTGTCATCTCTAGGAAAAAGAGTTATTTAAAAGCTATCATAACTTTCATTTATATGATATTGCTTAGTTGGGTTTTAAAGTAATTAAGATTAGTAATGAGCTAAATTGAATTGAGCCCTCCTTTTCACATGGTTCAAACTCTTGTATTGTTGTTAAAATAATATTGATTTAGGACATTATCTTTTACTTTTAATTTAAAAATAATTTTTTTTGGTCTAGTTAGATTGGGTAGAGTTTTAAGGTTCAGATTATCCGTTTCTATTATTCTGTTCCTATCTTATTTTATAAATATCTATTTATCTAATTTTTGTAAATCACAATTATTAAATAGATGGATGCTTATGAAATATAATAAAAATAGAGTAATAAAAATAGATAGTCTATTCCCCAGTTTCGAGCTGTCAAGACTTGATCACGCTTAAGTTGGAGTGCCTTAAATCTAATCGGACCTCAAGTCGAGCTTAAGCTTGTGCAAACATTGTTAAATTGAGCTAGACCTGATAAGACCTTTGGCCAAGCCTACCTGAACAGAAATTATCTGAAGTCTAACCACACCTATAGCAAAAATCTTATTTAAACATTTTATAGAATATTGAATCGTAGAGCACGCTTTTTTACGATAGTAATAAACTATAGATTAGATTGACCCTCATTTCCTCTCTCTAGACTATTAACAAAGCTGGGTGGAGCCCAAAACTGGACCTTTGCTTTGGATCTGCCCAAATCTCCGAGCCGTGGCCCGTTAAGTATTGTCCGCTTTGGTCTGCCAGGGTGGAGTTGCGACTCGAACCCCTGACCAAAGGGTTTTGTTGGTCTCATGGACCACGCCTCTC
>JANIPN010000009.1:35361001-35371008 GCA_027478595.1 Erythroxylum anguifugum
AAATGTATTCAGTATTTCTCTCTATTGTACTATTCACATATACGTATTACTACTGTTCACAAATACGTACGGATACTATAGTATAGTTACTGTAGCACGATACTGTTTGACCCGGTACTGTTCAACACTGTTGGCCCAGTACTGTTGACCCAGTACTGTGCCGACACTGTTGACCCAGTACTGTGCCGACACTGTTGACCGACACTATTCACAGTTACTGTTTATCGTCTCCTACCTTACGAAAATTTCACTATTCACATCATTTTTTTTCTTTCTTTTCTTTTTCCTCTCAATTTCTTTAGCAATTTCACTTAAAACCTAACCTATATAGGATTTCTAACCTATCAGAATCATCAGAAACAATTTAAACTCCAACAAATCTTATATACATATATATAAACCAAAACAGAACCTTATCGGCATTTAGAGAGGATGAAATCCTCACGAAAACATTAAGTCTCAGTTATATTGAAAATCAAGCATGTAAACAGAATATTAACAACCCAAGACAAAACGTACATGAAAAATAGAACGTTTAACTTACGAGTTTTGCAAATTTCCAACAGTGAGAGTATTCTCGGTGATTTGTTCACCGAGAGTATGTTAATGAAATTTAAACATGGTTTCTTCTTGTTTGCTTCTTAGAAACGTGGTAATGAGTCATTAACAGCTGTCTCAATTGCAAACCGTCGATTTATTATTATTTTATTAATCAAATAGTATTGTTAAAACCAATTACACACTTATGAATTCTTCTAACAAACAAATACCCAGAAAGTCCAGACAACTTTCAAAAATTTACCAAAAATTACATCATAAAATAATGACTTTCAAATAATTATTCAAAAACTCTTCAATACGTCACCAACAATTTCTAAAAATCATTGAAGTATCCAAAAATACTATAAATATAAAAAAAATATCGTAATATTTTCCGAATCACTCCGAAGTTTCATTAAACCAATGTACCCGGAAACTGCCATGAATGCATGCCAAAATACTTAAGCACAATTAAGTACATAATCAATAAGCAAGAACAAACGTAATTCGTACTAATTTCCTTTACTATTCTAACCCCTAATTTGGGGCGTTACATTGAGTCTCATCAACATCTTCAGACTGCTAAGACTGTCGTTGAATGCTTTCTTGTGTAATGTTTATATTAGTAAGTGATAATTATTAAGCATTAATATTAAAGCATAAATTTCACATACATTTAGTTCTCTACATCAGGTGTTGATGAAGGTTACACCGTCATGCTTCTTAGTGTGAGTGTGTAAAAAGAGTTGACGGGGGTGTAGGCTTCGTGCTTATAGACTTTTTTTGCATTAGAATAAAATGTTATAAGTGAACTACAATTTATAAAAATTTTGGCAGAATTTTCTCTATTTTTATAATATTTACCCATTGTTGAACAAAGAAAATAACTCAACAACATAACCATATATGACACCAGACATTTATAACATTATCATTCTTCATAATATACATATTTTCACTCTAAAATTCACTCATCAAATTAAATTGAAATACACCAAAATAAAAAATCAGAATATAAATGCTCTGCATGCTCATGGTGGGTCATAGATCCTCTAGTATATACGGGAAGACTTTCTCCCCTGGTCCTCCATGTCTGTTAGTAGAATTATGCTATGAAATGGACATTACCTCAGGTGATGTCCAATATTGTTGCCAACGACTCCATATTTATTCAGAAATATAAGGCGGTCATACAACAGTCTTGTGTATCGCACCAACAAAGTCTCGATAACGTGTACGTGCTTGTCTCTCCTGTACTTTATACATGGCCGCGTCAAATTCAGAATCCCAACAAAATTCTTTCTGAAATAAAAGGAAAAACATACGATATGTATTTATAATGTAATAATATTTATCTAATAAATGTATAAAAATCAATTAAAAATAAAAAAATAATTTTTTGTACCTCAAACTCCTGATAGTAAAATTCCTTTATCGCTTAAGAGATATTCTTCCATATATAACCCTCAACATCAATCTTCTCCTTGAATTTAGATGTCATGTTTCTTGAGCATGATCTAGACGGAATCAACCTAATATTAAAACAATTAATTTTATACCATTTTTAAATTTAAACATATAACTTAATTATAAACATATGGTGTTTCATGTATTTTCACTTACAGATTGTTGATACTTGTGACGTAAGTTCTTCCATAAGCTCCCTTAACTCCAAGCTGGAGGTTGCCTCCTTCATCCACATCATTTACCCCTGATATCTCTGTCGGTATAGGGGTGGTAGATATTGTAGTAGCAGGTATAGAAGGTGACGCCTCATCTGTAAGTATAGTAGTAGCTGAAGGTACAACATTTGATTTGGTTGCAGCTGCAAAATGTGATGCTTCACCTGGATAATAACTAGCTCTAAATCGTAGTCTGAACCTTTGTCACATTATATTATGTTTTCTCTTTGGTCACATATTTGAACTTGAAATTCATATCCTATCCTTTGAATTAATATTTCCCATGTTCATCATTACCATTATCCTCGTTTCGATTTCATGCTTCTTGATTGAAATTAATATCCTCAATAACAATTAGAAAATTATTTCCTATATCTAGTTACATATCCCTTAAATCATCATCTGACCTAACACTTTTAAGTTAAGTTATATCATATTTTAAGTAATTGGCCTTAGCTTCTTACAATTAAACTTGATTTCAGTTCTAAGAGGACCATACAATAGATAACCCTTTTTCCAAACCTTACCTACTCTTCTGTAGAAATCTTTCTTTAATAATAATATGTCTAGATCATTCATTATAGTGTCAAATGTGGACAAATTGTCGAATTTAATACTAGCCCAATTGCTCGGTAGCTTCTCTTGGTGAAGAGCTATAAAACTTCTTCTTCTTACATTAAAGTAGCTCCATGAGTGCATAATATGTTAATCAAGTCCTTCTTAAAGATAATATCAAAACTTGAAGTATCTATCCTCATCATTAGTATAACATCTTTGTTTTCCACCACTTTGATCATCATTTTCATTAGGAAGCCCCCAGGTAACCTCAATCCCATCAAAATTATCAACAATCTCCTTTTGGTAAACATTGAAATTCATCAAATTCTCTTGTTTTCTAAATTTTCTATTTCTTATTCTCTTTTTAGGTCAAATCTTGCTAGATTAGCATATGGCTACAAATATAATGAGTTGGTTGTCATCAAAATAGTCACACATGCCATCAATAAATAGCTTAGCTTATTATTGACATACTCTTTAACTTCTCATGAATCAATGCCTTATAAGTGCTTGTAGTAGCATCATTATTCATTAATGCAGAGGAGGCATAGTAGGAAATCAAAGAGGACCAGGATGGTAGTATCCATGCATATGGTAGGATATTGGCTATCATGATTGGTACGTAGTTTTTAGAGTCTTGAAAATAAGAATAAACAATAATTACTCTTTTGGTCTCCTTTGTTCGGAGAACCAAATATCAAATTTTCCTATGGTATAACTACTACTAAAAGCTCCTTGCCATAAGAGACTTATTTATATGAATTGATTCTTGGGAGGCAAATGAACTATAACAAGAAATTGATATATCAAGACCAATTATTAAGTAGATGATACATCTAACCATATGATATTGATATGTTAAGATGAAAGATCAAACATAATTTTTTTTTGAATTATCATTATAGTGATCTTTATAGTTACTATGGCTTATATAAACTAAACTATTTATACATACTAACAAATAATTTATAATATATATGAATAATGTAGTTAATATGAATTACCATATCTATATAGCAATTTCAAGTGTTATATAGATTGAATCTAATTTCAAGTGCTCAACTAAACCAACCAAAAATAAATAAATACTAAATTCAATCGGTAAGCAAATTTGTTTTTTTTAATTTTGATCTTCTGAATATAAAACTGAAGAAGATAGAAAAAAGCATGCGACAAAATACTTTCTTACATTGAATATAACACATTCCCCTTCTTTTAGCTCTTTTATCCACCATTCAAGTCAACAAAAGATTAAAAAAAGCAATACCCTTTAACACTACACTTTATCAGGGGGAAATAAGAACTAAAATTATGAAATTCATACTAAAAAATAACTGAAATCATTTTTTCAAAGAACAAACATTTCATCAAACACCTTTCATGCATCAAAAATTCATCCTAACTTCACAACCAAAATAATGTCTTGTCCCTACTATCACTAACATTTATACCTTAAAATTGTTTTCCAATCGCAGAATACACAAATAAATGAAAGATATCAAATACCTAAATTAACTTTCATCCAATATACGAAAAAACACATGATAGTGGCTGTAAAAGTACCTCCACAAAAGGACACAATGACAGTGGTCGGAGAACACAAACGCCTACGAGCAGAAGAGGAGTCCACGACAGAGAAACCGGAGAGAAGAAAATCACACAAGAGGAGAGACGAAGCCGGCGAAGAAGAAGACGCAAGTGGGGGGGGGGAGAGGAGGACCTTTTGGGTGAGTTTAATGTAAAAGAAAATGATATTGTTTGGTGTTAAACCAAATGATGTCATTTTCGTTTACTTTAAAATGCTAAAGTTGAAGCAGACGACGATGTTTACCTTGACAATTTATCGATGGAATTCACCGACGGACAAATTTTTATCGGTAAACTCAAAACTTTTTTATTCCCCCAACAATTCTCACCTTCTCTACAAACGGGCATTTTATACCGTCGCTAAAGTCCATCACAAATTTACTGAGATGATTTTCCTCCATATTTGCTGACGGATATTACTACCATCGTTAAACAAAACTTTTCCCTTCAATGTTACCGATAGAAATTGATTTTCCATCGGTAACTTGCAATAGTTTCGTTTCCATCTCTATTTCCTACTTTTCTTGGAGTGATGGATAAAGTCAAGTTAAGAATTTATAGCTTTGTAAGTTTATCAATATATCGTTTAATAATTTTTTATCCCAGCAATCGATCATGGTCATGCTTTATATTGATTAGCCAAACTTGAACAACAAATATCAAACTCTTTTTTCTCAATGCCCAACTTTGCCTTCTAACTCAAAAAAATAAAATATTGTCGTCGGCTCCTCTTATCAACATTAAAAATATAAATATAATTATACATTTGATGTTGTCATGCAATAGAAGGTCCAAAGGAAAATGGTCTACATGAATTTTTTCTTTTGAAAACGGAGAAACCTGCAACCGCTACCCTTTGGATGCGCACTGGGTAAATCTCCAAATTGACACAATAACCTGCAAATCACGCCAACCAAGTACTTCACACTAAGCAAGCCTTATATGACAGGCTCGATCGAGAGAGCGAAGGTAGGGGGAATCGAATACAAAACCTTTTGGCCCCATGCCTCTCCACTCCACCAATTCAACCACTCCCTAGGGGGCCCATGAATATTACTAACACTTATGATATGAAGCAATGTGTAAAATTATCCCTAATTTGAGAGAGGGATACTCCCCAGGAAGAAGAAGAAATATTTTGTATAGAATTTTCTTTTTACTTTTCTTTTCATTTATTTTGATATTTAAAACAAAGTTTGTTACAACATGTATGACACTTATTTCTAGTAACAGAATGTATGACACCTATATATATTTTGTTATTCAACATAATTGCCTAGATACTTCTTCTAAAATATTTAATATGTGACAAAATCTTTCATCTAGGTGGGCTTTTGTATAACACATTTGGTCCTAGGCTGATTATATCTATTCCCTTTTCATTTATAGCCATTAGTTTGTTTATATCATTAACTAGCCCCTTAAAATTAACCTTGTCCCCAAGGTCAAAATTAGGAAAAGCATCTTGGAACTGACTGAGAGTTCCACTGGACGAGTATTTGGCTTTGTGGCTCTCCCTTTACTTTAACCCTTCTTGCCTGTAAAATAGTTGTTGGTTCTTAGAGAGGTTAGTTGTCCACAATTGATGGAGGTAGTGGAAATGATTGGGTCATCGAAGTTCCTCGACATTTCTTTAGGAGTGAAACATGGAAGACTGGGTGGATTTTTGCTACTTGTAGGAATTTGAGTTCGTATGTGATTGCTCCAATTTGTTGTAAGATTTTGAAAGGCATGTAGTAGCTTTTTGCCATCTTTTGGAAAGATTGTCGTTGGAGAGAGATTTTTTTGTAAGGTGCCAGCTTTAGGTAAACCCATTACCCAATCGAAAATATTTTGTCTTTATGGTAAAGATCTGCAATTTGTTTCATGTGATGTTTTACTTTGTCGAGATTGGCTTTACATGTGGCTAATATGTGTTTCTTTTGTGCTAAAAGGTCCTGAAGATCTGAGATTTTAATTTGTGCGAGTTTGATATGTGGCATAGATGGAGGAGGACGACCATAAAGTGCTTGGAAAGGGGACATGTCGATTGTTGAATGGAAAGTGATATTATACTAGAGCTTGACTATTGAGAGAACTTGTGACCATTGTTGAGCAAGTTTTACTTCTAATAAAACCCCCAACAATCGCAAGTATACGGATCATAAACTTAAAGTATTAAAGCTGTTGATCCTACGAGGAAATAGTTAGAACTAAGTGAACCTAACTTTGTCTAAGGTATCAGGATATGAATTGAATGAAAAGAAATATTAGAATGTTAAAACAATTAAATGAAACTAGCAAATAATCAAATAATAAATGAGCTACTTCAAATATGTGAGGAACATTAAGGATGAAGTTTAAGATTCATTATATTGTTATTTTGCTCCCTAACCATTATTGATTCAGTTATGTGTTGATTCTAGATCTTCCAAGGGATTAACTGCTCATTCTCAAGACATAATCAATTAACCCTAATTGATTACCAAATTCCATATTTTGCAACCTCTCGATTCACAAAATCTACCTAATGTTTTCAACTAGTTCTTAAGTGATCTATCGAATAATCGGGTTTTTACACAAGATCTCTCTTCTTATAATTATCAATTTGATATTTGTGAGACTTATTTGGTCACTTAACTCTCGTTACCCAACCTAATCAGATTACTTTTGACTCACTATCTCAACTTATTATCAAAGTATTAGTATGCCCAAACATCACAACACTAAAAAAATTGAATGGAAATCAACAACAATCAAGTGACAATACAACTCAAGAAAAAAATCCAAATATGAAAATTAGAGCATCGTAAATGTGAATAACATATTCAAATTCAAGTTCCATATCAAGTTTAATGAAATAAATAAAGGAAAGAAAGAAAGAACTTGATTTGAACTCAAACTTCAAATCTGGAATTTCTAGATTGCTCTTCTTGCTCCTCCTTCTTGCTCTCTCACTTTGGAAGATGGTGGCTAGGTCATTTTGAATCTTGTCATGTTATTATATAGCCCATGGGTCATTTAGGGTAAAGACTTGGTTTGACCCAGGCCAAAAAGTCTAAAATGACCTTCTAAAAATGAAAATGGAAGTAGATCCCCGCATCAATCTCACTCTTGTCACGATCGTGACCCTTGAAAATGAACTTCTATCATGATCATGACCCTGTAGAGAGCCTTTCTGTCACAATCATAACCTAGACTTCATGTTCAAGCTTGCTCCAACTTCCTTCAATCTTCATTATCTGGGCTCATACGCTAACAAATATAACAAAACACCTCAAATCAATGATGTGAATACCGTACCATACCGGACAGTATCGGCCGAAAAACGATACCAGTATGCATGTTATGGGTACCGGCCAAAAATACCCGTCAGTATCGGTTGTTTTCGGTCGATACCGGTCGGTACTAACAATACCAAAAAATTTCGGCTGGTATCTTTAAAAGGAGAAATGACGAGGACCAATTTGCAAATTTGCAAATTTCTAACCCCAAAATCGACCCCCCCGACTGCGATTACTTACCTCTCATCACTTTCTCACGCGCCTCTCGATCTCACTCTCTCACCATCTCTCTCTCTCTCACTCTCAACGTCGTGGTGTCACCACCTCAGCCTCGTCCTCCCTTGGCTCCTCCTCCTCTATCATGGTCTTGTCGTCTTCATCGGTTCATCTTCAACCTTCATCCACGCCGCTCGAAGACGCCACCACCTGCTACAGTCATCACCGTCGCAGCTGAGGTCCACCGCTCCACCGCACACTGCACCACCACACCACCGCCCCACCGAACCACCACACATCACAGTCGCACCACCGCACCTTGTTTTTGGGTGTTTGTTTTTCTATCATTTTTTGAAATTTTCCTACTTGATTTAAATTTTTAATGTTGGATGATGGATTTCTGATTGTGATTGTTGAATGCCAATAGTATTGGGGTTGATTGTGATTGTTGAATGCCGATGGTATTGGTTGGATTGGTTGGACTGGTGATTTTGGTGTTGAATATTGAAGTTGAAATTGGGTATGCTGTTGACGGTGTTGATTGATTCTGTTGAAGCCTTGAAGTTGACGCTACTGAAGGGGTTTTGTGATTTGTATTTTGTCACAATATTGGATAATTGGAGTTGGGTGTATACTGTATAGCGTAATTAGTGTATATGAATATGTTAGGTTTTGGATTATTGAAGTTAATGATCACAGTGTATTGTTGAAGTTAATTCTGTATTTGTGATTTGGAAATTGGAAATTGGAAATGCGTGTACTTGTTGACTATGAAAATTGGAAATGAAAGCATGTTGTTCTGTAACTGTCACTTCTATTTGGTATTGGATTTGGACCATTGGTTATCAATTGAAAATTTGAAATTCCTTAATTTTATGTTATAATTATAAATAATTATCTTGCTAGAACTTAGAAGTTAAATGCAACTGATATACGCTAAACTAAAATATATAAAATCAATTGTTATAATTAATAAAATATAATGCATATTAACTAAAATTCATAATTTTAATAAAAGTTTCGAAATATATGTTCGAACTTTTTATTATATAAAAATGTATAAAATCAAACCACAAAATTAAAGTATTAATTTTTTGTTTATTTTTTATTTTAGTAAAATAATCATTTATATCCAATTCTATTTACAATTATATACATAGTTTACAACATACTTAAGGAAACTATTTAAACACCCTTTTCCCTTTTTAATCATTAGTTATAATGATAAACTACATATTTAGGTTGTCTTTTCATATTTAATATATTGTAAAAGAAAAATTATACACGCCCAAATGTTGTGTTAGGAAATGGAATTGGAAATTGTTGATAATTGTTGGAATTGAAAATGGAAATTGTTTAGAAATGGAAATGAAATTATGAATATTTTGTCATTATTCGAATTGGAAATTGTTGGAATGGAAATGATATGAATGTTTTGTGATTGTTGGAATTGGTAATGGAATCATGATTGTTTTGTGATTGTTGGAAATTGTCGAAATTGGTAATGGCATCATGATTGTTTTGTGATTGTTGGAAATTGTTGGAATTGGTAATAAAATCATGATTGTTTTGTGATTGTTGGAATTGGTAATGAAATTATGATTGTTTTGTGATTGTTAGGATTGGAAATTGTTGGTTATTATTGGAATGGAAATGGAATTATGAATGTTTTGTGAATGTTGGAATTGGAAATTGTTAGAAATTGTTAAGAATGGAAATACAATAATGAATGTTTTCTGATTGTTAGAATTGGAAATTGTTGGAAATGAAAGGAAATGGAAATGACATTATGATTGTTTAGTAATTGTTGAAATTGCAAATTGTTGGAGTATGTTTTGTGTTACTTATTATATATGTTGAATGTTTTAAATTGTTAGTTTTTTACTTATACATAATGAGTTATATTATATAAGATGGATATGCATATTGTCATTATGTACTGAAATTATGTGTTATTTATTTTTGTGTACAGATAAATAGAAGGAAGTTCAAATACTCCCGATCAACCTACTTCAGGAAGATATAGTGATCCAGCTTGGGCTCATGCTGGTATGGTTCCCGATCAAAAGAATCATATCATTTGTTTGTTTTGTAACAAGCATTTGAAAGGTGGAGGAATCACCCGATTGAAAAGGCATTTAGCTGGGGTTAAAGGAGATGT
>JANIPN010000009.1:35392354-35408891 GCA_027478595.1 Erythroxylum anguifugum
GTGCTGTCCAAATTTTCCTAAATTTGGGCAGCAACTTCGCTTAGGGTTTAGACCCTCTTAGTGAGGGATTTCGCTTTAGAGGTCTTCTGGAGATTTCTAGAGCTCGTTAAGATCTTTAAAATGGTATAAAATGGGTCAGTTTTCGACTTAAGATGAAAAAGTTATGGACGTTCAAAGTTTGCTGCCCATATGCATTTAGGGTTTCCCGAATTACTATTCATGGGTAATTTTGGGCTGAACCTTCGGATGGATTTTTCACCCCTTTAGAGCGGGAATCGGAATTTCCATCCTTCATAAGAACTGTAGAGGGTATTGTTATCTTTAAAATGAGGTATGATGAGTCCCGATCGGAGTTAGGAGTAAAAAGTTATGAGGATCGGAAGTTGGCAAAAGTACTATTCATATGGTCAAAAATTCACTATTCATTTGGTAAGTAATTAGAAAGCAACTTTGGACCTTCTAAAGAACCGAGCTAAGTTTTTAGTATGAAAATGGATTTTAGATGAATAAGATGAAAAAAAAATTATACCTGATTTTGGATTGGGATTAGTCTAAGGTATTCAACGCGACGCGATGATTTTATAATTCGGATGTCGGATCCGTATTCGATTTATTCCGCGAATATATTTTGCTTCCGTTTCGTTCCCGTTTTTCGGTTTACGGATTAAGTAGTTGGATATCCAGTAATGGGTTCCAACAGTTGGGTAGAAGGGTAGAAGGGTCATTGCTCACTTAAGCATTTAAGTTACAAGGCATATAAGGAAGGGTAGAAGGGTCATTGCTCACTCATTAATGGCAAAATTGTAATAAGACATGTGGGTTGGCTTTTAAGGAGTGTGCATGAACGAAAATTGGGAGGGAAGAACCAAAGAAAAGAGAGAAGAAATGAGAGAAATCGGTGGAGAGAGGAGAGAAAGAAGAAAGAAGGGAAAAAGCTAGGTCTTGATTTTTCTAAGCTTTCAAGAGGGATTTTGAAGTTGATTCAAGAAGGAAAAAGATAGAGGAGGAAGAGAGCTCTTATTCAAGCCAAGAAACTCTTCAATTGGTGAAGAATCAAGGTAAGTTGGATCTTAAGATTTTGGATTTTTGAAAGTTTCTTGGTTCATATAGCTTAAGAAATGTATGAGTTTAAGGATTCTAGGATCAATTTTAGTGAATATGTTCTTAGGGTTCTCCAATTGGAATGCCTATTGATTTGGGGATTTCTGTTAATGTTGAAGGAAATCAAGGAAGGAAAGAGGAGCAAATATTAAGCAAGGAATTTCAAGGTGGGTTTCATGTTTATAATTAAGTGATGAGCCATTGATGTTTTTGTTCAAAGCAAGAAAGAAAAATGATTTCAATTATTTCATAAATGTTTCTTTTATTGCCTTGAATGATTTGTGATATTGTTATATGTTTTGGTGTATAAATTTTGATGATGAATTGTGAAATGAGGATAGAAATGCATATGAAATATGTCATGCTCATGAAAGACACGTTTTTCAAAAATATACCACTTGGGCAACTGGTTTTCAAGTCATGAATTACATGTTATGTGGGTTTGTGATGGTCCCCTAAATATGTCAAGTGCACTTGTCTAAAGGTTTCTCCCACCTGCCTGCTAGTGGCATGGAGCTCCCTCGCGGACTCCAACAAGTTCACGACTACGCAAAACCATTATGTGGGATTGCGTTAGTATGTTCTGTTCACGGCTATACAGGACCTTTAAGGGAAATGTGTAGTACGTTATGTTTTGGATCCACCCAAACCATTATGATATGCTTATGTGTTTATGATTTGTGAATAAGTTGAAAAATGCATAAATTGTGTTGTTGTGATTTTGATTTCATGATAAGAATTTGAGAAACATGTGTCTTATGATTTAATAAGAATTTTCTATGAGATTGAACTTTTTAAACGGATTTGCTTGTTATTTGTTATAAGCATGTTACCTACGAGCTTTTAAAGCTCACCCCCACTCTCTTTCCCCAATTCAGGTGATGAGCAAGTGATCAAGTGAAAGTGAATTAAGTTGTAAACCCGAATTTGCATGTTTTGTGTTGTTTTGGAGTAATTTATGTAAAACAAAGTTGTAATTGCATTTGGAGCAATTATTATTCAAGTGTCTTGTGTAATTTAGGGATTTTGGAATATTGATGTATTATGGCATGGGATGCCAATAAAGCTTGTAAAGTATTATTTTATGATGTTAATGAAATATGAATTTGTATATGGACAAGAAATGTGAATTTGAATATGGATGACTATAATGAATGTTGAGCATGAATGGTATATATATACACATCAGTGAGATATTATGGAAAAGACACATAAGAATTTTGAATGATGAGATGTAGCTAAATGCGACAAGTCAAATAAGCTGAGATTTAAGAATGGATGAAGAAAAGTTGGAATTCAAGTGGTTATAAAATGAGGTGGAGTTGAAAAATGACTTAACTAAGGATGAGGTTAAGTTGGAGTTAGGTGCACTTGAGGAAGTTAGCAAATTGAGATGATGAATCTTGAACATGAGCTATTGTTATATATATATATATATAAGTGAGACACCATGGAAAAAGGAAGATAGGAATGTTATGAATCATGAGATGTTGTTGAATATGAAGAGACAAATGAATTGAGGTTGAGGGTTTGATGAATTCTAATTTGTAGTTGAATTGTTATGAATGAAGTGCAATTAAGGGAGTGAAGTTGGGATAAATTTCAAGTTTTCATGAGGCTAAATTGTGCGTACGGATTGCAGGAGAAATTATGTATTAATTTATGGTGATTTTGACCAAGTTGTCTTAATAGAAGTTGTAGATGATCTTTTTAGCTTTCCAACGATATAAAGTATGTAAATTTTGGGTATTGGAGTGAAAAGATATGAGCATCATAAGTGAAGATGCTGCATAGGAAGTTTAAACATGACAATCATGGTGAATGATGAGAGTGTGTGGTTGTGACGAGTAATTTGAGTTAAATTTTGGGAGTTTGATGCACCCAAATTGGTAATTGAATGTTTTAGGAGTGTTATTGAATTAGAAGTGAAATTGGTAAGATTATAAGTGAATATGATGTTAGATTGGATGTTGGAAGCATTGGAGAGGCTTTGGAAGGAGGTTTGGGTCACCAAAGTTCGTTTAACAGACTTTAGGTCCGTTTAATGGACCTTCTCAGGTGAAAAAGGGCCCCCTACCTCGCCAATGTCCGGTTAACGGACTTGATGTCCGTTCAAGTCCGTTAAACGGACCTTCTTGGGCCAAATTGGCTCCTAACCCCGATTAATGTCCGTTAAACGGACATACATGTCCGTTAAACAGACATTCACGGGACAACTTCAGGAAATCGTGATTTTGGACCCTTTTAGAAGCAGAATCTTGATTTGTGGTCTTCACTAAA
Source organism: Erythroxylum anguifugum (assembly GCA_027478595.1). Classification (NCBI taxonomy): domain Eukaryota; kingdom Viridiplantae; phylum Streptophyta; class Magnoliopsida; order Malpighiales; family Erythroxylaceae; genus Erythroxylum; species Erythroxylum anguifugum. Next base: position 35,395,736 of record JANIPN010000009.1, read on the forward strand.
GGTTTAGATCTGGAAGTCTTCTTTCCAATGGTTTAAGAACAAACTCAATCCGACATTTGTGGTGAAAGTTATGACAATCGCGCCAAGATATGTCACTGCACAATTGAGGACTTAAACATGTTGGATTCTTTTAGTCATAACTTCCTCATCCGACCTCCAAATGAAGTGATTCTTGAAACAATAGATTCATAAGACATGTTTCTATCTCTCCATGAAAATTGGTATCTTTTGGAGTTGATTTTAAAAAGTTTGATGGAAAGAAAATGAGGGATCGGTTGTAAGAGCATAATTGGGGTGTGAACACCCTTTAGCTTTTTAAGCATATCTTGATCTATAGGGCTCCAATTAAGATGGTTCTTGATTCAGAACAAACTAGAGACTTAGAGCTACGATTCTTTGAAGAAGTCAAATTAAAATTCTGGCTTGAAGATTTCCAAATTCTGTTCTGAAATAGGAGAAATGAGTTTGAGCATGGTGTCTAATTTGTGTGGGCACGCCATTGAACAAATTGTGAGAAAATTTTTGGGACGTTATGAGAATGAAGATGAACGGATGATGGTTACTTAGGGTTCTTAGAAATAACCGTTCAGGGTAAGATGCTCACATTTCATGATCCGAAGTTGGGCTCCAGAAGCAAGTCCAACAGATGTGATATCAGGTTTCATGATTTAGCAAGAGTTGGATTCCGGACTCAAGCGGGATCCAACAAGAGTGGTATCAGAGCAAGCGTTGGACTCCATAATCAAGCGGGGTCCAACATTGCTTCCCTCATTTGCATTTGATTAAGAAGGTTCTTCATGTACTGGTTGATTTCTTGATGATCTCCACCTCATTGATTCAGTTTGTAATCGTTGAGAAGTTATGATAGGTTGTCCTTTAAACCTGACCTCTTGGTTCGAAAGGTAGTTTGAATGAATGTGGATCAACTTCTCCAAACTTCCATTTACAACTAAGCGAAGAGCTACTAACCTACAGATAAACATGTCGTTAACAATATTCAATCTTAATAATATTCAATCTTGAAAGAAATCAATAATGGTTGAAGAGATAAATATACTCACAATATTACTTTGTTTACTTGCTACAACAACCTGTTCAGGTTCTGAGGAGACATCAGGAATGAACTAGTAAATATGAAACAAATAATGTCAGAAATGATCATTAGATATATGAACCAATACATGCAAAGAATTTGTCACACCTGTGGAGATTGCTGAGCGGGTTGGGTTGATGAATGATTGTTACATTTTCTTGCATTGTGACTAGAATTGCCACATTTTCCACATTTTTGTACTTGAACCTTTCTACTTGATTTGTTTGGATTTCTTAACTTAATAGGCTCATTTACTCCTCTCCTAGTTGTTTTAGGTCTTCCAGGCATGGCTCTTTTCGCTGAGGGGCTTACTACATCTTTATCTTCAACTGTAGGCTAGAAAATAGGTCCTCTAATAGGCTGTAAGACATGCTCTTACACTGCCATAAATTTATACTTCTTGTAGCACTCATCCACATATGCCTTCGGCTGTTGTTTTAAATGGTGAATAGCACTTACAACATGCTTGCAAGGATATCTATATAGCTCCCACGCTCGAGAACACATGATTGGTTTCTACCAATTCTCACAATATGCTTCGCATCACCTTTGTTAATTTCATACGCTCTATCACCATTCCAGACCATTCTCCACTGCACAGCATCTTTCTTATTCATTTCTAAGTTCTTGACAACTCTGGGTGCAACTTCTGATTTCCAGCCATATGCAGATTGTCTCCTCTCTGCATGCCTCTTCATCACCATAATTCTGATTATTTCTAGGATGCTTATAATTGGCCTATCTCTAGCCGGCAATATCCATCTATTGAATGTTGCACTCATGTTGTTATCGACAATTGGACATTTGGATTCAAATGATTGAGAACATCGTGCCCATCTCTCCTTTGGATATTCGAGCAATGATGATGCACATCCAAGTGTGATTTTGTCCAACCTTTTCAGCTATTTATTAAAATCTTCCACATATGTTGACCAAGCACAATTCCAAAATTGCTTTCGCAAGTCTTTTTCTTTGATGTTCATATGTCAATTATGGTATATATGACATGCACACATACGAAGAGTGGTATATGGGATCGTGTCTTTTACTGTTCTAATCAATCCCTATAATAATGGAATAGATAAAGTTAGTATATAGTTGATACAATATAATATGTTCACTAATCAATGAAAAAACAAATACCTTCTGCACATCTGATATTATTATTAGTCCTTGTAGTCTTATTTGAACGTATGATAAACTTCATGATTCAATTTGAACACTCTGAAATATTATGATCTATTTTGTATATTCATGAAAACTTTAGGAGTTAATTAGCCCTTTTAGCCTTTTCATAAACGTAGCTAATACCTACTCAAAATAAGCGTAGCTAAAAGGTATTAATAGTGGTTTCTCAAAATATTGCTAATAATCGTAGCAAAAAATTATTGGCAATATTTAGCGAAAAACGTTGCTTATAATTTTTGGCTACAAAGATTTGACAATATTTTTTACCATTAAGGACAATTTTGAAACCTTCGGCTACAAATTTTGTCTTAGCCAAAAGTTCTTTTGGTTGTATTGTAATTTAGCATTTCTTCCTGAATGACTTAAGTGCAAAATCAACAAAAAGTGAATTGAGATTTTGTGCTGTTATTATGACTAATCATACAAATCTCTCCTTTTTTTTTAAAAAAAGGTCAGCATAGAATAAACTTCAGCTTAATCATCATCCAAAAAATAATAAAAACAAAAATAAATGCGAAAAGCCCCAAGTTGCTATCTATTGGTGTCTTTTGTTTTTCTTCAACAATTTAGGCCTAGGCTTCATGGGCTTCAAGAACTGGGCCTGCAATTTTACAGCCTCCCTCAGCACTCCCAGTAGCGTCTCTTCCACCGGCGCCCCACCTTCCTCCACCGCCCCCAACCACCGCGCCACCGCCTCCATCGTGCTCACGCATCCTCGGCATGGCTCCTTCCTCAACACCAACTCTGACTCGTATATACTCTCTCCTTCCACCTCCATATCAAATCCATCCAAGCACACCCTCGTCGCGAGTTTACTCAAAAACCCTTCGCTCGCTTTCACCACCTCTTTCGCATGCTTCCACGTCGCATCGAACACTATCAGAACTAAACGCCCTTTTTCGACCTTGAGCTCCGATAAGGGAACGGCAGCCGAGGAAGGGGTGTGAGGGAACAAGTAGAACATGGGCGGAGGAGGCTTGTCGCCAGCGAATATGTGGTGGAGTAGGTTTGGAGTGAGGCGGCGAGCGATGATAGTAGCGGCATTGAGGAGAGATTTGGTGAGAAGATGAGCTGTGTTGAGCTTGTGTTGAGACTCGTGAGGGTGTTGGATTACTATGATCTGAGTGGACGTTGCGATCGGTGAGGATGGGATGACGTGGCAGAGACAGACGGGGGTTGGTCGGTTGCAGTTGTCGCAAACTTGTCGCCGCCGGTGCGAGGGCGTCGATATTTCGCCGGCGAATTCTAATTCCATTTCCTACGGACTGAAAACAACACGTCTTTACTTGTATAGCCCGTGGCGTAAAAGAAGACAAGATCTCTACATCAAAACGCAACGTCGTTCATTACATTTAGTATTGCTAAACGACATCGTTCTTTTCACTCACTAAACGACATCGTTCTTGTCACGGTACACTAACTTCGACGGGATTTTATTGGTCAGGTTTTGTAGGCGAAACTGAAGTTGGAAGCATGGCGACGGAGACGGCGAGTAGTACGAGTTTCGAAATTTCTCAGTTTCAGTACACCCCTTCTTACTGGTACATGTAAACCTAGTATTAGTACCGTTACGTTGAGCTCTTTTATAGTTCTAGATGGAATTGGAATTCATCTTTGGGTTAGGTCTAATTTTGTGGTTTTGACTTTAAACTTATGTAGTGAGGAGAATGTGTATATGCTTTGCAAGAAGCTCAAGGATATTGGTGTAGCAGATGCTGATGGGTCTGATCTTTTCGTTGCTTTTATTTCCAATGATACGAAACAGGCAGCTATCTGTTTGCTCTTCTTATGATTTTTCTTTTCCAGAAAAGAACGAAGTCTTGATTTCACGGAAAGAAGATCAAGAGATAGCAAATATGTGAATATTCTATATAAAATGTTGTCAAATTATCAATTATTTCAGCTGATTAATCAAAATGATGCTCTTAGTTAACTGCTTGTTTCACCTGATTGTAATTACTGGATTGCACATTTACCTTTTGAATACAGGTCTCCTAGTACTCAATTCTTTTTATTTTTGACAATGTTTATAGGTCCCATTGTGGTATCAAAAGGCTAGTAAGAGAGCAGATGGTGCTGTCATATGGGATTATCACGTCATTTGCATACAGGTGAATGCTGACCTGTTTTTCTCAGTAAGGAGTATTTGTATTGCTCTTTAATAACAAAATATACCTAATCTTCATTTGATATATGCAGAGGAAAAGAGATGCTAGCTCTGCTCCTTTAGTATGGGATTTGGATTCTAGTCTGCCCGTTCCTTCCACTTTAGCTACCTATGTAGCTGAAACCATCCGACCATCATTTAAGTTCTTCTCTGAGTATCAGAGGTACTATGAATCTTGTTATAAAATTGCATAAATTGAAATTGAAGTATTTGAATCAAGTTGTTTTCTGGAAAGCAGATAGTATTTCCAATTGATGAAATACGGCTTTAGCTATAGAGCTTGTAATGCGCTCTTTGTTTGTGGCCTGAGATTCAACATGGTGGAAATGTTGTTGAAATTTCATCTATTTTTCTTTTTTATTTTCAAAAGAAAAGCTTATGAACAGTATCATCCTAGTGCAGAACATTTGTGCTTCAATAAGAAATGGTTTCTATTCTCCATATTTAGTAGTTAGTGCTCTGTTTTCACACACATATGGTGTTTAGTTACTTCCTAATTATCTGCATTAAGTTTAGGAGCTGCGATTTTCATGATGGTTTACTAACCCAATAACAGGTTTGTCTTTTTTGTGTTTCTTGATCTCATTGCTCATCTGAGGTTGGTTTCAAGGACTTATCTTAGTTAACACGTTAACATTTCTAGTTGCTTGGCTGCTAACTAATCAGTTTGATATTTAAAATTGTTACAAAAGAACATGGTAAACTTTTCCATTTAGCATGTTTATGTTGGAGACAAACTGGTGGATGCAAGCATGGAGAGTTACTTTTAATTTGCTTCATTTTCCAAATCCAGTTGGGTTAAGGTCTAGTATTATGATTCAGAGTAGTAACCTATTTCATCTAACTGATTTATGCGACTTTACTACAAAAATACGTGCTTTTCTCTCTGCACTATCAGAACTGATTTATGTAGTTACAACTTGGGTTTTCTTGAAATTCAGATTCTTTCGGATTGTGCATGCTCCAGTGTTCCTACGTTGGTTTTCGTCAAATAGAAGTCACATGAAAGATCCTATTGGGAATTGGATTGCTGAACCTCCCGCATATGATCCCATAGTTGCTGAGGGTAAAGCTTTTCACTGGTTGTCTACTTTTACATGTGAAAATTAGTTTGTCATACAAGGATCTTAGGAGCAGTATGGAACCTCGTAATGGAAGTTTGTCACTATTCAAGCACATTTATGTGCAATTTCATGATTAAGGGTCTGGAAGTTTGGCACATCTATATACCCTCATGACGAGACTTTGGAACAAATAAAGTAGGCTTTATAAGAGCCAACCATCTTAAACGCATGATGCAAGCATGCTTCTTTGTAGTTGCATGATTCATGTTTGTTCTCGTTTTCATCTAGGTTTTTTTTTTCTTCTATGCCTGAATCCTCGTGAGAAAAATTCATGCAAAAGAAATTCGGTGTCGCAATTGTATAGCAGTGCACTTAGTCCAACTCATTGAGTAGTAACGTCAATAAACTGAAAAAACAGAAAATTTAGCCAAACATAAGAGGAGCATGATCCTGTTATGCGGTTGCCTGTAATTTGTAAATAGAACATGGGGGCCTGTTAACCATCTTAGATGTCCATAGCTATAGTGGAATGCATTTCAGTGTGTATGATTGAACAATCACGTTAACTTGTCGTTTCTTTCTGTATAATCAGATGGAACAGTGCACAATTTGAACGAGTACATGGAGATCCATGCTCATGATGTGGTGGGAAATGTGGGAACAGACATGATAGTTTCATCATTGACCCAGAAATTTGGCATGGTTATAGGCGTAAGTCAGGTGGAGGAGTTTTTTTCTAAAGTTTGGTGATGTACAAATGAAATGGATGAGGTATCACATAAATGAGCTAGCTACATGTCATGATATAACAAGACCTTGCCTACTAATTGCGGAAATTATTAGTTACACAAAGTGTCAGCATGATCTCATTCCAAAAGAAAAATTGCCTTACAACTGCAATGAATGTACTCTACTACTAGTGTTCCATAACACAACTTTATGAACGTTCCTTGATCTAGATGATAAGGCTGATAACAGACCATAAACCCACCAGATGTGAGATGAACTGCGACTGAATCAGATAATAAGGCTGATCGCAAAGGATGTGACCACTTGCAAAATCAAGTTTCATCTTCGTTGTCCGAGAGTAAAAAATCTTGAATTTGCTGCCTGCAAGCAGAAAACCGTTACTATCATTTAGACAGGGACTGAAGGTACGTGTTGTCCCTTTGAAATAAATTATTAAAGAGAGGAACATTGGGTGGCAATTAAATAAAATTATAGAATGGAAGAGGATACAGTAGGAAATAAGGATTTTGCTCTATGAGCACCGAACAGAGTCATAGCTTGCGAACTAGAATTACAGAAGGGCATGACAAGATTGTATTCTGCACGCCAACATAGAAGTCACTATAATCCTTGTTTTCTAAAATTCTAAATGCAGGTCTGTAATAACTTCAGACAGTTTCTTACCTAAATAAACTGATATTACCATGGTTGCTACTTTCTGTTCGGGAAACCAACTGCTGGGGTAGAAGCAAATAGAACTGCTCCATCAATGTGGGGTCCTTGGGTAGGATCTGAAACTTGCAGCTTGAGCAACAGCAAACATTAAATTTTGAACTTTGGGAACTATCATGAGCACTCAAACTCAAAAATTCAGAATTATCGAGTGGGCTATTGCAGATAGGACAAAAGAACTCGGAGGAAATAGACTCCTTGGGCTTCTGATTGTATCTCTTTATACGTCTTTGGGTAGCCAAAGGCATGTCGCAATCATTAATCTCAGGAATCCTGTTGAAATGGAATGCTTTAAGCTTCCCTGCAGTTCGAACAATTGTAGACTCTCGGGAAGGATTTTCTTCCTGAAATCCAAAGCCTCTCAGCGGTTATTGTTTAGCATTCACTTTTAAATAAAACAGTAACGGCATTGTAACATAAATATTCTTCCTACAAATTTACTTCTTATTTTGGCACATCAGAAACTTGTTTACAAATTTATGCAAAACCATTACAAACTTCAAGCAAATGAAAGTTACATCCAAGCTGAAAACCAGTATGAATTTGATCCTGTAAAGAATGTGGTATATACTCAAAAATAAATAATAGTCCACTTCAAGGGATGAGATGAAAGTGCATAAGAAGTTTATTATCCAGAAATAAGAACTAATAACCTTTAATTTTGCAAGATTAATATTTCTTACCTGTAATAAAGTCACAAATGAAGAAACCAAACTATTGATTCCAGCATGACGATTGTTAAGCAACTCTACAGTCTTTAAACTGCCCTGTCGCGATGAGAACTGAACCATCATTACTGTAGTAGACAAAATCTTACTCAAATCTTTACAGATATCTAAAGAATCATAGCATAAGAAAATGTTTTGATCTATAAGCTAAATGAAATGATCTGAATCACTAACCCATCAAGCCAGCATAGCAAGTTCAGCTCTTGTGCTGTACAGTCACGAAGTGGAAGTACCACTGGGATCTCCCATCTTGCATCCACATATTGAATATCTGCTGATAAAGAATATCCTTGGCCCTATGTTTTAAAATAAACATGCTTAATATAACTAAAGATGATTACATCTCATAAATGTTTTTGATGGTCAAAACCAATGACCAAATATTACATCTATCCCTATTTCCTTCAAGATAAAGGACAAGTTAGGTAAATGATTAGAATCTCTTCCCATAGTAAATGTAATAAAATCCCAGAATACCATTCTATCCTATTTCTTGAACTAAATTCCTATTTCTTCAACTAAATTCTTATATTTCTCAAGGTTTTAGGAGTTCTAGTACAACACACTTGAAGATTATTTAATAGGTGCAATACAGTGAAAAATAGGAGTTACAGAGAAATGAAACCGTCCAAATTAAGTGGAAGCTTTTAGATAGTTACAAGTAGTCAAATAACATTCCCCATGATCCAAATCATACAAAAGGATCATGGGCTCCTGAACCACCACCTTAGCTGATCCACCTTCCCTTGATTGCAACATGGCACATCAAGGTTTATCAGGAACCTGTCGTGCCAGCTGACTACAGTTTGAAGAAACCTCTAGAAGAAGCATGGTTTAAGTCTGTTATGCTAAAATGTCAATTGAGAAGTTTCATGATGGGAGACAAACTATTCAATTCCAACTTGTGGAATATCTATTTTTACTTATGTAACAAATAAATCACAAAGTGTCATGAATGAATCCGGGCAAGAAGTAGAAAGTCCAACTAATTTTATGTTGCTTTAAAGTACCAAGCAAAAGCCTTTACTCATTTTCAGTAATGATTACCTTAGTTCACAGTTAACAGTACATGTAGGTCGGAACAATCAAAGTCACCTAATTCCAGAAATAGAGGGCACATTGAGATCCTGTTCTCTAGGACCATGATGAGCATCAATAAAGTCAGCCAATGCACATGAAAGAAATGGTTTCCAACTAAACACATGCCTCTCCAGTGAAGAACATCTAGCAATTTTCCTCTTAATAATTGACCCCTTTCATTATGAAAACAAATATTTCTACAACAAAATAATAAACCATAAAATATGTGCCACTTAAACAAACCTTCACTATTGACGAAATGACATAACAAGCAATACGTGATGTGCATGATCCTAGAATAAGCTTGTTGTACCCTTTTTCAGAAGCAACCTGCCATATTAACAAAATATTCTGCATGAGAAGCCACCTTTCATCTACCTTAAATTGAATTCAGTGTCACACAGCGCAAACCTTTTGCAGGGCCAGCATGCGCAAATGCAGGATAAGATCTTCTTTGCCAGTTATATCATTGACAGTATCTAATAATTTTCCCAATCTATCCTTCCCACCACTTAAATCTGAAGGGTAGATATCAGTTATTGGAACAATATGAAGTGGCTTTAGAGGTGGAGGAAGATTATTCACAATTGATTTGATTTCTTGGATTGCTTTATCATATTTGTTAGAAGCTACTGGATAGATTGCACTTTCATCAATAAATGCCACCCCAACACCAAACACTGGTAATGATCTATCCCTACTAGCCTCAAAATTCTTCTGTGCTCTGTGCTGCATCTCATGTACAAACTGTAGAACCACACTGCAAAAAATAATTTTCATTCAGAATATGTTAATTTTCATTCAGAATATGAATTAACCACTAAGAGCAACTTATCTGAACAGAAATCTCCCTCCATTAACCACAATAGAAACAAATTATAAATTTAAGTACCAGATAAAGAAACAATAATGGAATATGACATGAATCAGAGTTGCAGTGAATAAGTATGCTGAAATAACAATGAAAGAGCAAACTATTGGTCTATGAAATGTTCCCAAGCAACAGGAAAGAAAGTCCAAGAACTAGTTTACGATTTCTATTCCAGGCTAGGACCCGTTACTTTATATCTAGAAAGCAATTTAAAAAGACAAAATGCACTCTTCTAAGTAATCGGAAAACACAGGCATAGATAAAAAGGATGTTTAAACGCACAGAAGGGCAAATACCCTGATCACGTAACATGTCCAAACTAAGGATAGAAAATAGCCAACCAACACTTGTCAACACCTGAAAACAGACCTTTAAAATCAAAAGGGAGAATTATAAGATAACGACAAATGGGTCCAGATAACAGCTTATATGTAACGGAAAATGAATTTTCATTTGGGTACATTGGAAAGTAATCAATATCGAATCTTTACACAGTAAACCAAAAAGATACATATTTAGAACGAGATAGAACAAAGAAGAAACCTTGAAGCAGAACCGCCGGAGAAGGCAACAAGGACATTATCAGAAGGAACAATCATAGCATGAGAAGTAACAGAAAGCCTGAACTTTCCATAAAGATTACTCCTAAAGCAATCCCCACAAAATTTCCCTGCATCTCCACCGTTTTGACCGGAAGGAGAGCCACCAGCAGCTATGGTTTGGTTCGTTTTGCACTTGACGCATGGATTCGGCTGCTCCCCTTCTACAGATGTTCTATTTTTGCTAGTCTCTGTTGGAACCGTATCTTGTGGCTGTTCACCTTCGTTGTTGATGTTGTCTTCATTCCTGAAGCAACTGGACTGGCAAGTAGAAGAGTTGCAAGCCATGGCGGAGCTAAGAAGCTTTTAGGTTTCTGCTCCTCAAGCCCGCTCTTAATGCTTACTAATTGTCATTTTTTGCGTCTGCGCGCTGAGGGTGTTTATATTTTAAAGTCGGAAAATAACAATCATCTCATTTTTCATTAAAAAGATAGAAACTAACTCTTTATATTTTAGAGAAATGACAAATTAAATAGTGCTTAATTTTTTTAAAATTAATTTAATATTAAATTTTTTATCAAATACTACGTAAATATTTATCTATTAATAACATCAGCAAAAATAAAGTTTTGAACTAATTTACATAAATTCTAAAAAATAGTCATTAAATTAAAAATTACAAAATTAATATTTTTAAACATGTTATCTCTGGTTTTAACAATGTTTTAAAAATAGGACCGGTGACTGAATTGGAGAAACAACTGATTTAAGAGTCAATGGTTCAACCGAAATTCAACCGTGATCGAACCGGTGAGTAATAAATATATAAATTTTTATTTTATATACTATATATAAAAGATAATTTTTAAAAATATTATTTAATTATTTATCTAATTGTAAATTTAACTTAAACCTTCAAATTTTAAAATATACAAGTTTTTTTTTAAGTTCACCAACACAACACAAAATAAGATAACAAAGCTTACTAATCATATTTCATCAAAAAGATTTTAAAAATCATATTTCATTAAAATGATTTTTAAAAACAAGATCATTAATTACAATATTCATTCAAGTTGAAATCATCAAAATCAAGGTATTTTAAATGGACCGGTCGGTTCTTTCTTTCACCGATTCAACAGTTTCTACCGATCCGACCGTAAAATGAACGGGCCAATCACTCAAAAAAATAAGGGATAAACCGAACCGGTTCATGCTCCAGGTCATCGATTCTCCTATCCGATCGACCGGTTCGGTCCGATTTTTAAAACACTGATTTTTAAGGTCAACTACATAGCCTCTCAAATAATTTTATTAAATTTATTTCATGAAAAAAAATTGATCATATGAAAAATTTTATATTTTACAAAATTAATCCATCTGTAAAAATTGATCATATGAAAAATTTTATATTTTACAAAATTAATCCATCTGTTAAGTTTTATTATTAATTTTTATCGATCCAACACTTTTAATACGAGTGACATTTTAAATAAACAACTATCACATAAAGAATAAATTACAAAAATAATATATACCAAGCATATTAATCAAGTGATTTATTAATTTACCGTATCTACGTATTATTACTTATATTAAAACATAATTTTATTATTTATTAATTTGGTAATATTTATTAAATTAATACGATCATAAATTAAGTATTTTCTTTATTATGTGATAATACTAGTAAGTAAAATAACTAATTTCATATTGTTATTTATAATTTAGGTTTAAAAATAATTAATAATTAATTGATGTTTATTCTTAACGATTGAAATTGTAGCCCCCTCAAAAAAAAAAAGATTGAAATTGTAGTTTTTATTTTATTGATTTGTCATATTTACATATTGTTAGTTAAATAAAAATTATAAATAAATATGTTATATGTAATATAAATGTATTTTATTAATTGTTGAGAATAAATTAGTTTATCATATGTTATAATATATTAATTAGTTTAAATTGATAGTAAATTAATTCTTTCTTTAAAATTTTATTTTATTATATGATAATACTAAAAATAAGGTGACTAATATGTTATATAACTTATAATAATATAATAATTCTATTTTATTTATTATTTATACATATTTTATTTATAAATAATTATATTTATTTATAAAAATATGTTGGTAATTTGGTATCAAGTTGGATATCAATGGGCCCCGCCAGGTCATGAGCAGCCTGTGTGGCCCGCTGTCTGGCTGAGGGCTTTGCTGGCCGAGATGGGTTGGCTCATAGCCTGCCCGTGGCCTAACAAGCCACTGATATTTTAAAAAAAAAAAGTTAAAAACGATGTCATTTAGTCGGGGCACAAGCTAGACCAAGTCGATTAATGATTCGTTCAAATCAAGCCAAAATCGAGCCGAGCTGATTTTGCCATGCCTAAGTTCATTAGTTGTCTCTTCTTTAATTATGAATTGTCTTAGTATACACTAAATCTTTTTAGAAAATAGATTTTTCAATAAAAAACTAAATTCGTCTTTAATGTATCTACCGCTTATACCAATGATATAATTATTAATAATGAAGAAATAATAATAGCTTTGAAAAGTTTATTAATAAATGAGAACTTCAAAGAGCTTAGGCATATCAAATTTATCAAAAAAAAATTGAAAAGTCGCATTATACTATTAAAATATATATATATATATATATATTTCTTTACCAAAATCTTTTTTTTTTGACTGTTTTACCAAAATCTTTTGAAACTATATATTTAGAAAAAATGTCTAATCGTCTCCTAATATTTAGTAAAAAGTTTAAAATAGCCCATGTCGATATTTCTAGTACTAATTTGCACCCTGATTTCTATAATTCGGCATGGTTTGCACTTAAAAACATAAATTACTTAGGTTTTTATTAAATCTCTATCACGGTTATGTTAAGTGACATATGACATGTTATGTATGCAATTCTCACTACATTAACACGATTGTGGCATACTAGCTCGTTAACTTTT
>JANIPN010000009.1:35452965-35467190 GCA_027478595.1 Erythroxylum anguifugum
AGTGTAGATGTTTCAAATGACCATTAAGAGCTTAATGAATGTATGATTAGTTTTGAGATTGTGATAGTTGATGAGAGTTGAGAAAGTATTGAGTAGTTGAGAAATTGAAGATGGAGTTAAAAGCTTGATGAGTGAAATAGGTGTATGTATAATTAAGAAGTGTTTAGACATGATTTGGATAAGTGTTGAGAAGTTTAGAAGTGTCCTTGAGGGTTGGGGATAGGTTAGGAGAGTTTAGGTGCTTGGAAAATGAGGAATTTACCAAGCATACCTCGAGTTACACGTCTGATAACTCGAGGTATCAGTTTTTCGGAAACTCTCCGCCCTTGTGTACCTCGAGGTGCATGACTATTACCTCGAGGTATCCATCTAATTGAAGCATACCTCGAGTTATCTGATAGACACCTCGAGGTATCAGCATGTGTATCTCGAGGTAACTGAAACATACCTCGAGTTGTCTGTGGCATACCTCGAGATATCTTCACGATACCTCGAGGTATCAGCCCGAGTAGCTCGAGGTACCTTATTCATACCTCGAGGTGTCAGTTAAAATGAGGCAACTTATGTGTTAGAAAGTTCTTTGTTTTGAGATGTATTAAGAGCGGTAGGGGATCCAAGTCCCAACCAGTGTAAGCTCACCACAAAAGTGAGTCATCAGCATATGCCAAGTTTACAGTCTCAGCAAACGCCAGCGGCCCAGGGAGCGGGCATCAGTCAGGCTCACCTCCCGGGCCAGTCGGGCCTCGGGTTAGGGGTCCGACAGCAGATAGGTTGGGATTAGATTGAGGTAGTGGAGTAGGAGAAGGAAACAAGAGAGATAGAGTGAAGATGTTGATTCAAACGTAGCCAGCCAACACTGTAATCACGGTAACTATAGTTTTGGGCGATATGTGGCAGCTTAAAAGAACAAATATTTGTATCAAATTTAATATGTCAAATTGTGTATATTTTGGATGTGGCTAGATCTAAACAAAGTATACTACATAATTAGGGGCAAAACCCAGATAAGCACATCTTTTTATGCCAAAAGAAAATTTGTACTAGTTAAATGGGCAAAGCAGAGGATATATAAAACAACCTAATCGATACAAATCATTAAACTTGACCATTGTTTGATATAATTTGAAAAATAAAATTTGGCCTTTTAACACATCAATTGGCAAAGAATTAATGTGGAACACAAATGTTTGGAAACCATATGGCCAGAATTTTATAGGGAGTCCACTATAAGCAAAGTAAGACCCATATCTACAATATATTCGATTTTACGTTCAACTGTTCCGTTTTAGGCATGAGTATAGGGACATACAATTCTATGAAGGATTCCTTTTTCATTAAAATAAGAATGAATTTTTTATATTCATCACCATAACGGTTTGAAAGCAGTAACACATGTATTGAATTGTTTTTTAATAAATGTTTTAAATTGGAGAAAGATGGAAAGAGCTTCACTTTTATTTTTTATAAAATAAATTCAGGTAAACTTAGTAAAATCATCAAAAAAATGACAACATTACTTAATCCTAATTTAGACATAATGGAGGATAGTCTCCAAACATTAAAGAAAACTAATTGAAAAAGTCTGGGGCTCGAGCGAAATATTGAACTTTTGATATTTAGTTAATTTTCCTATATATCATATTCATATGGACTGGACACATTAGAGGTAGAAGGAGACAAATTATTTTGATGAAGAACTTGGGAAACAATTTTAGAGTGTGGGTGTTTAAGTTTAATATGTTATTCATTAAAGGTAGGAGTTGAGGCAAGATTTGCTTCCATGTTTATTGATGGCATGATGTAGAGTTCATTTGAATTCAACCCCTATAAGAGCAGCTGTCTTATGGCTTAATCCTTCACCTGAAAATAATATGGACAAAATTCAAAGAGGTAAGAATTTTTGAGATAGAATTTATGGACAAACAATAATTATTTTACATTGCAAGGAACATAGAAAATATTAGTAAGGGATAAATTTTTGGATGGAGTGGAGAATGAGTAATTACCAACGTGTGAAATTTTAAACTTTGACCATTTTTAACATGTAATTAATTAGGAACTATGTCATTCTAGGCTAAATAAAGAAAGGCAAGATATGGTGTAACATGATAATTGGTTCTTAAGTCAGTTACCCATGGTTGTAGATTGGAGTGAGTTTGTAGCATATGTAAAAGGACATTGGATGCACATTGAGTTTGAGTTGGGAAGTTGGTGTGTTCCTGCAACAGTCGATAGTATGGCTGCGAATGGCCCCTGTTTCTTCGAGGATGGTTGAATTGCTAATTTTGATTTTTTGGTGCAGGAGATGGTATTCCTGATATGACAACAGAATTTAAGATTACTAAATTTGCCACTGGAGGGATGTGATGACCTTGAATAAGGATTTCATTGGTGAGTAATTAAGAGTGAAGTTCACTAAAAGAGACTAACTCAGGTCACAGGTTAATAGCATTAAATTCAACTGTAGTCATGGTATAACTAGCTAAGAATAAATCATTTTCCAGTGAATTTTTGCACTACAGATATTAAGCTACTGAAAATCATTTTTGTTGAATTCTTGTAATTTTATATGCAGCTGAAATTATATGTTTTAAGAAATGGAGCCAAAGGTACTAGTTAATGAATTCTAGAATTCTTAGGATGTGTTCATTCCAATAATGTAAGAGAATGTATCTTTAGTCAGGGAAGATCATAGCCAATAAAGTAGCAACTGGTCTTTTTAGAACCAAGTATGATATTCTAGATTGGGAAGGGTTTTGAAAGGATTTTGAGGATTGTGAATTGTTTTTATAGGTGGGGATCTGGTTTCATCAACAAATCCCATTAGGTTTTGATAATTAAGAAGTGGTAAGAAATGAGTTTTATAAGATACGTAATTTTTTCCATTTAGCTTAATGGAAAAGGTATGATGAGTGGATGAAGAAGAGGAAGAAATTGGTGTGATCATTTTGGTTTGGCTATGATATAATGTAGAGAACGTCAAGAAATATGGAATCCATATTTTGTATTATATTGCATAATGTAGTAAGTAGTTATAACAAGATAAGAAGAGAAATAGAAAAATAAAAGCTAAGGTGATAGGCTAAACTAAGATAAACACAAAATATAAAATTCTAAATACAGGGATATGACTATAATCGTTATGTCCATTTGGGAAAAGTTCATCCATATTTTTTAATAAAGTAGCAAGTCAGTCTATTTTTTCAATTCGTACTTTTTTTTCAATAAAGCAGTTAATTTAGCTTGGTCAGATAGATTCCATGTAAGCTTTACACAATAAGACAACCAATACATTACGATTTACAACATCTCATAAAAGAGGACAACAATTTGTGGTTTTATGTTTTCTTTCGATTTTGATCATGAAATTTTGTAGGTTCCCGAGAGGAAAGGTAGACACTATATCAAAAAAGTCTGAAACTAACAAATGTACATGCTTACAAGGCAAAAAGTTAGATTGAAATAAAAAGTCAATTAGGCTCTCAAGTGTACTAGATAGCTCATTAAGCTTCACACAATGACTCAGACATTTTCTTGATAATTCTTGTACTCAAAATATTCTAACAATAAGATAAAAAATAACACGCATTTTATGTTAAAGAATCTATAATAGGAATACTTACTGTTTCCAAAATAAAAGGCTTCTTTTTTGACAAAAGCCTAATCCTTAGCTTCAATACTCCTATCTTTTTTTTATAAACAATATCTTTTTTATAAAAAATATCTTTTTTTTTCATGGTTGATCTTCAATTGGCAATTGCCTTGCAAACGTGTGAAAATGGGATGTTAGGCACATTCCAAATATAGATGGCAATAGGGCTCGGGCTTGCCTACTTTGACCTGAGGTCAACGAGTCAGGACTGGGTTGACTAACATCGAGCCCAATTTTCCTGAGCTCAGCCCAATACCTGACTAGTAATAACAAAATGATGTCGTTTTAAAATTTTAATTCAAAAATAATTTAGGCTTGTCGCCTGCAAGGGTCCTAGGCCCAGGCCCAGGCCCAGGCCCAGGCCCAGGTTTGATGCTTCTTGGGGCCCGAGCTTAGGCCCAGCTTGACTTGCTGTCATCCCGAACTCTAAAACATATAAGCTCTTTGCTATAGCATTAACTAACATTTTATGCTCAGCCATAAATTTGAAATAGTCAAACATTGTTATAAGTGAATCCAAGTGATAATTATGGTATGATAAAATGCTCGTGATGCCATTCAGATCATGAATGGCTTTTGTAGAATCTATGTTAGTAGACCAAACAAAAATTAGGTGACGAGGGAAGAGGATGATAAATGATATACATATGAAGGAGTTTTTTTAATAATTAGGATTTTTTTAGTTTAAAAGAGATCAATTAAGTATAATCAAATTATTGAGGTTAAATTATATTAGTTAGATTTAATAAAAATAAAGAAAATTTGAAAATTGACTTAAGTTTAATATAACATATGATTCTCACTTTGCCACGTGACATACATGTAACCCATTGGTCTAATAGAAATTGATAAATTTGCATCACTTAGTGCCTGACGTGGTAGATAATATACCTAAATTTATCTCCACTAAACTTTTTGTCAACTGAAGGTTTATTTTGAATACTAAAAAATGTTAAGCTCTAACTTTTTTTGGTAAAAACATAAAAACTTTAATGTTTGGAAAATTGTACAGGCAACAAGTATATTTTAGACTCTAATATTTTATAAAATCTAAAAAATCTATTTATTTAAAAATCGTCCAAATTTAACTCCAAATTGATGGAAATTTAACAAAGTTATATTTCTATTAAGGTAAAAAGGTCATATTAAACCCTAATGTTTTTATCAAAATTTAATTTAAACTTAAATGTTTCGACATGTTCTAAAAGAATCCTAATATAAACAATCAGTTTAAACCTTAACTTAACTTTTTGTTAGCCTTCCAACATTAAAAAATATATTCAATTTTTTTTTTTGGGTCTTTTTGCTATATATGTATCCTAAATGACTAAAAAAATTATAATCTTTATCTCCTCTCTCTTCAAACATAATAAAAAAGTGAGATACTATATTCTAAATAAAGCAAAAAGTTGGGAATAATGCCTATGATATCTTCGATTCGACCTTCTTTGTCCTTTTTAAGGTTGTGTAATGGTAGTTTTACTACTACTATTACTCTCTCTACTATGTCATGTTTTTGAACCATATTTGATTATCAAAGTAATACTCTTTTTTTCTCTCTTGTTTTGTTCCTTGTGTAGATTGATTTTTTGCCCTTTTTTTCACTTTTTACTGATTAAGTGTGTAAGTTTTCAACAATTCAATGAACATTGTGAATAATTTGTATTTTTCTACTTTAATGTTTGTTGCCATCAATTTGTTACACACAAAGATTCACCGTGTTAATTAAGGCTGAGAAAATGACAAATGAAAGCACTTGAGGATTTAAACCTACTATAGTCATTTATTGGGCTGTGATAAATGGTTTGTGCGTAGCAGCAATGAATTGGGTCTTCAAATGCAAGATGGAAGGAGTGGAATGAAGCTGAAAATTGTCACTTTTAATGCAATTATCAATGTCCTATATAAGGATGGTCAGGTAATTAAGGCTAAGAACGCGATTGACTACTTGAATTTAAGAGGCATCAAACCTAATCTTCTCATTTAGCTTATAACATACTGATGAGTGGATTTTGTTTACGGATGGAGAAGGCCATCATGCAATTTGATGTAATGATTGGGAGTGGTTATGTTCTTGATACTTTTAGTTATACCATTTTAATCGATGGATACTCCAAGATTGAAAGGGTAGATAAGGCATCTAAACTTCTTAATGAAATGATTGATAAAGGAAGGTCACCTAACACAAAAAGTTAGCGTACTTAGTACACAAGGCTTTTCACTTTGTCAGGGTCTAAGGATGATCATAATGTATGTAGCTTTTCCTTTATATTTTTACAAAAAAATTGTTTCCGTAACTTGAATCTATGACTTTATGGTCAACTTACCCTCTAAGTATCCATGCACTGTTACATCCAATATAATCATAAGAGGCTTATGCTAAGAAACAAGAATCCACGGTGCCATAAGAAGTGTTTGAGAATATGTTTTACAATGGCCCACTTCCAAATTTGAATACTTACGTAACTTTTTTGGAAGGCTTATACATACAGGGTCACAAAGGTCTCTTCTTTTATTTTTGTAAGAATATAATTAGATAAAAAACTAGAAGTTAAAAAGAAAAGAAGAGAGATGTGGTCACCTAACTTCTTCCTTCTTATCCTAAATCTGCTTGTTTGTGTGCTTATTATCTACCTCAGCTTATGCTTATTTGTTTATGATTGTATGATGTGGTCTCCTATGCTTAATGTGGTGTTGGACGTAAGTCGTGGTCCCCTACGGTTGTTGTTGAACTTGGTGTACCAGTTTAGGCCTCACTAAATGCTAAAAATGGTGTCTTCAATTTTTGTTCAATGCATCCACTTGTATGTTGACTAATTAGGTCAGCTTAATATGGATCTCATTTATGTAGGCTTCCAAAAAAAATTTTAATAGATAGCGGAACTTTCTAAAGGATATCTGTGGCTCCATTAACTCTCCTTGGATAATTTTGGGTGACTTTGATAGCAAATTTCTCACATCTGAAGCTGAAGGAGACAGATGCACAAGGAACTCTTGGAATGAGTTTAGATCCAACATCTCCATTATTGAAGTATATTTATTATTTTGAATAAGTTTAGGTCCAAAGATTTAATTTAAATTAGTTAATTTTATTTCATCCCTACCAATAACATCTTTGAGCTTTCTTCTTCTTATTATTTTATATAGATAGATGATATGCTATATATTCTAAAAGCCTTCCATTTTACAAATATAGTGAAAATGGTTTAAGCTAAACTGATTACGATTAGTATAATTACAAGTTCTTCATTTGTAACTACTAGCATTTCCTTAAAAAAACTGGACTAGCTTTTTATGGCTAATTTATTATAATAATAATGATGGATGTGTTATCTGGAAATATTATAAGAAAACATAAGTTTGAAAATGGTTGTGTTATGTATTATTGGAACAAAATTTGTATGTTGCATATTGTTGTACTAAGGATATGAAATGAATAATAGGTCTAAAAGTGTCAACTCATTGCTCACTTATGAAGCAGTTTTGTGGCTATAAGTTTTTCCGTAAAGTGCTTTAGGCATGAAAGAATAATAACATAATCACCTCACTAAGGCTAGAGGATGGTAATGCTATTTGTAACCAATCTCAGCTTTTAGAACATGCATTGAAATATTTAAATGTATGCTTATTGGTGAAGTATCCATTATCCTATTGATAATATCATTTAATTGTATGCTTTTTGGTGATACACTTGACTTTATAAATTTGTTGTGAACAGGTATATGATGGTTGAACATGGAAGAATAAGGTTGTTTTATGATGGAAAGTTTGTTATAGAGCCAGAGTTGAAATATGTTGATGGGGAATCAAGTATTTTTTATAAAGTAAACCTGGATTTTGTTAGCTATATGCAAATATGTGAGATGAGGAAAGAGCTAGGATACCTTCAATTCGATAAGGCTTATTACAGAGCCTGAGTTTTGAGTTTAGTGAGTCTTTGAAGTTGATTGAGTCAAATGAAAGTTGTCTACGACTTATCAATCTGTTGATTGAGTCAAATATGTAACTCATATGTTAGACACGTCATCATTTGTACTTAATATATTGCCTATATCTAGAGGAGAGGATGGAGATGGGGAGGGTAAGGAGGAAGTTGGAGAGCCACAAAAGGTGTTAGTACTGAACGTGTTGGTTTAGGAGTTGATGCAGAAGTGGATGATGATGATGATGAGCATGACGATGGTTTTATACATGTTCAAATTCCCAATGACCATGAACTAATTGAAATTGAGTCGAAAAATTTTGGTATTTATATTGGTAATAATTAATATAATAGCGAAGAAAATCCTGGTGAGGCATTGCGAAGACCAAGTAGTACTATTAGGCACAATCCATCCGATGCTGAACCAAATTAGAGACTAGGAATGGTGTTTGACTCTGTAAAAGAATTTAGGGAGTTTGTTGTGAATTATGCAGTGCGAACAAACTACAATGTCAAGTTTAAGAAAAGTGAAAGACATAGGATGAGAGTGAGATGTACTGAGGGATGCCCATGGGAGTTGCATATCGTTTGTGATAAGAATGAAGGGTGCTTTAAAGTGGTGACATACAATGATGAGCATAGGTTTTTTATGACCAACAAACCAAAATTGGTTTTCGCTAAGTTCCTAATGAGACATTTTAGGGACAGAATAATTGAGAATCCTAATATCTCGATGACGAAGTTGGTTGAAGAATGTTGAGAAAAGCTCAATTTATCTGTCAACTCAAGTATGTGTAGAGCTACCAAGAGGAGATTGAGAAAAGAAAGGGTGAGTGATTATGTTAATGAGTATGTGAAACTAAAAGGATATGCTCATGAGTTGAGGAATAGTAATCCTAGATCAATAATTGAGTTAAAACTAGTTAGAAAATAAGAAATTAGTTTGTTACAGGTATGCAACTATTAAGTTTTACATGTTATTGACAATGATAATTAAAACATGTAGTTGTCTATGAGTTTTATTCATTAATTCATGCATCTTTGTCTCTTTTCTTTATTTCAAAGATTATACATATGCTTTGATGAGATGAAAAGAGGATGGAGGTATTTGAGGCCCATTTTTGGTATTGATGGTTGTGTTTTAAAGGCTGAATTCCAAGGTCAACTGTTGAGTGCAATTGGGAAGGATGGAAATGGAGGTATGTATCCATTGGCATAGGCAGTTTTCGAGGTAGACAACACTGATTCGTGGACCTAAATTATGAGTTTGTTGACTTCAGACTTGAAGTTGGGTAGTGGGGAAGGACTAACAATAATATCAGATATGCAAAAGTATCATTTTATTCATTGATTATATGCAAAAGTATTATTTTATTCATTGATTAATGAATATATTATATCATATGAACTATATATTAACTTTATCTAATCTATTGTTATAGGGATTGATTAGAGCAGTGGAAGACATAATATCATATGCCACTCATCGTATGTGTGCGCAACACATATACCATAATTGACATATGAATTTCAAACGAAAAGACTTGCGAAAGAAATTTTGGAATTGTGCTTGGTCAATATACGTTGAAGATTTTAACGAGCAGTAGAAAAGATTGGACAAAATAACAGCTGGATGTGCATCATCATTACTCGAATATCCGAAGGAGAGATTGGCACGATGTTACCAGTCCTTTGAATCCAAATGTCCAATTGTTGATAACAACATGAGTGAAACATTCAATGGATGGATATTGTTGACTAGAGACAAGTCAATCATAAGCATGCTAGAAATAATCAGAATAATGGTGATGAAGAGGCATACAGAGAGGAGACAATTTGTACATGGCTGAAAATCCGAAGTTGCACACCGGGTTGTGAAGAAATTAGAAAAGAATAAGAAAGATGCTATACAGTGGAGAATCGTCTGGAATGGTGATAGAGCGTATGAACTTAGCAAAGGTGATGCCAAGCATATTGTGAGGATTGGTAGAAACCAATCATGTAGTCGTTAAGGGTGGGAGCTATATGGATATCCTTCCAAGCATGTTGTAAGTGTTATTCACCATTCGAAACAACGGCCGGAGGCATATGTGGATGAGTGCTACAAAAATTCTAAATTCATAGCAGTGTATGAGCATGTCTTACAACCTAC
The DNA here is from genome assembly GCA_027478595.1 of Erythroxylum anguifugum. Taxonomy (NCBI): domain Eukaryota; kingdom Viridiplantae; phylum Streptophyta; class Magnoliopsida; order Malpighiales; family Erythroxylaceae; genus Erythroxylum; species Erythroxylum anguifugum. Next base: position 35,462,692 of record JANIPN010000009.1, read on the forward strand.
TGGATGACCTATTTTCTGGCCTATAGTTGATGATGAAGATCTAGTAAACCCCCCAGCCAAAAGACCCATGCCTGGAAGACCTAAAATAGCTAAAAAGAAAGGAGTAAATAAGCTTACTAAGTTCAAAATTCCATGCAAATCTAGTAAAAAGAGTAAAGTACAAAAATGTAGAAAATTTGGCAATTCTAGTCATAATGCAAGAAAATGTAACAATCATTCATAAACTCAACCAGCTCAACAATCTCTAAAGGTATGACAAATTATTTGTATGTATTGCTTCGTATATATAATAATCATTTCTGATATCATTTGATTCATATTTATTAGTTCGTTCCCGATGTCCCCTCACAACCTTAACATGTTGTTGTAACAAGTCAACAAAGCAACATTGTGAGTATATTTATCTCTTTAGCCATTATTGATTTCTTTCAAGATTGAATACTGTTAACGACATATTTATTTGTAGGTTGGTAGCTCTTCGCATAATCATAAATGGTAGTTTGGAGAAGTTGATTCGTATTCATTCAAACCTTCTTTTGAACCAAGAGGTATGAGGTTTAAAGAATAACTTAGCATAACTTCTCAACGGTTACAAACTAAAGAAATGAGGCAGAGATCATCAAGAAATCAATCAGTACATGATCAACCTTCCTAGCCAAGTGTAAATGAGGGAAGCAATGTGGTTAACTGACAAACTTTACATTGATATTGTCCATATGGACGGATATATAACAAAACTTTTGCATATAAACAAATTGTGATGTAATCTCTTTACTGATATCATCACTCTTATATATAATCACAATTGGACATGTTGCTTCAATTGTTTATTATGATATCATTTTTGCATTTGGTTGTTTATGATGAGGCCATATGAACAATTAATTCTTTAAAAGATTATAAACTATTAATTATGGTCATTAAAGCAACTTCACGACAAACAAAACAATAAAGAAAAAACATAGTGCAAAATATATAGTTGAAATGGGGAGTTTTCATTCTCACAACTCTAAGTTTTCTTTTTTAAAAGTACATTTTACTTTTACTTATCCTGAACAAATTTAAACTCATCATAAGCACAAAAACTCCTACAATAATCAGTACAACAAATCTCAACTCATTTTTCTCTTTTGCAGCAAAACAATGTCTTCTTTTATTAGCTTTATTTGCTTCTCAACTTTGAACGTCGAATGTGATTCAATTGTGCTTCATTCAGCCTCCTGCTTCAAATGATCTACTTCTTTCTTTAGGTTATGAATTACTTCAATAGCTCTTCCGCTAAATTTTTCATCGTACCACTTAAAAATTTCACATTTTCCAACCTAAAAGATCACTAATAATTATGAGGCAAAAATATTAAACATATATACAAACAATTTTAACTTATCAACAAAAATTAAGTTTACACGATATTTGGGACATCCATAAAATCTTCTTCTTGGGTTTTTTTTTCACTCCATGAGGTTCTTAACGGAGCTCTTAAACCACAATAGTAGACCACATTATCATTATTTGAATTTAATGTAGTGTTAGTTAAAGACGTCACGTCCATATCTTTGGATAGTTGCTACAAATATATATGAGTACTCTATACTTCTTCTAATCAAAGGTCGAAACAATACGTCAACAATCTCAAATAACTCCATGTACAAATCATTCATATATGTCATATATATTCAAACAGTGTGTTAGGAGTAAAAAGCATCAATTGGTTTCACTAAATTAAAAAGTTTCCTAGAACCCATTCCATTAATTTTCTTTATAAAAAATGTAACAAATTTTACACATGATTGACTTTCTCCAAATAAAAAGACACAAGACTTTAGCCTTTAGTCTTATGTCTACCCTAGAACATACACAAATCTCTCATGTTTCCATCTACGTTAGTCAAGATTTTCCAAGATATTCATAAGTGCATCCGGTAAGAGCAAATGGTCCAGATCTACCAAAAATCCAATGCAAACTTTACAAATAAGTCCATGATTTGATTAGATCCTCCTTTACAATCAGTTCAAACACCTATAAATGGATCCCACCTTTTTGTTGTTATTAGGAAAGGCACTAGAGAGTGTACTAAAAGACCACTATACACCTATCACCAGCAACATTTCATGGTTAGTCAACTATATGCAACCATAGATTACTTAAGGCTATCTACTATTAAACACTGCACAAAAGATTTGGAGTGTAGCTTCTTAGACCTATTCTCAAAAGGGTAATGATGCTCAGACTAATAAGATAGGAAATAAGTTACATTAGACTAAATAGGAACTTACAATAATTTTTTGACTTATACTCCATGTTTAGGCAAAGATAATATCAATATTGCAGATGTTTCCATTAAATGGACATCAATTCTTCTTGTTCCTAATTTTCCTAATAATCTATGGTCTATTAGTTCCCTTACAAATGAACTTAATTGTAAAGATGAATTATATCTTATGTATTTTGCTTTTTGGGAACTAAGCATAGTGAAGATGATTGGCTATACTAGATTGTAAGATGGTCTACATGTGTTACATAGGAGCAGTCAGTTTTGCTATATATGTGCTACATAGGAGTAGTCACTCACTACTATTTTATAAGACTCAAGCCATAATAGGAGATTCAATGTCTGCTAACCAACAGTTGATTCAATTACATAGGAGATTAGGACGTCCATCATTTAATGTTTTAAACAAATAATAACTAAAGTTGTTTAAATAATGCAATACTATTTTTTAATGCTTGTGAATCTTCCAAGCACAGAATACATTATTATCTTTTGAATGTCCTAAAAGTCTACTAGGGTGATGCAGTACTCTCAGTTATTTTTTATTAATAGAATGCCTTTGAAATCTCACAACTAATATGGCAACATTAATAAAGCAATATAACAGTAGATAGTGAAAAATGACTGGTGTATTCATCGACAATAAGTGGAGGCAGACCAAAGATCATGGCCATAGAAATGAACTTAATTGTAAAGATGAATTCTATCTTATGTATTTTTCTTTTTGGGAACTAAGCATGGTGAAGATGATTGGCTATACTAGATTGCAAGATGGTCTGTATGTGTTTCATAGGAGCAGTCAGTTTTGTTATATATGTGTACATAAGAATAGTCACTCATTAGTATCTTCTAGGACTCCAGCCATGATAGAAGATTCAATGTCTATTAACCAACAGTTGATTCAATTGTATAGGAGATTAGGACATCCATCGTTTAATGTTTTAAACAGATAATAACCTAAGTTGTTTAAATAGTGCAATTTCAATTTACTATTTTTTAATGCTTGTGAATTTTCCAAGCACAAAAGACATTCTTATCCTATGAATGTCCTGAAAGTCTATTAGGGTGATGCAGTACTCTCAGGTATATTTTTATTAATAGAACGCCTTTGAAATCTTACAACTAATATGGAAACATTGATAAAACAACATAGCAGTAGATAATGAAAAATGGTTAGTGTATTCATCGATAATAAGTAGAGGCAGACTAGAGATCATGGCCACATAAGGCATTTCTAGAAGCTACATTGATACTCTCTTAATAAAGTTAAGGTCCATATTCGATCAATTTTATTTAGAAACAATATATAGATTGTTGTTCACTAAAGAAGAAGACACACAAAGCATAAGCTAAGGCAAACAACAAGCACATAAACAAGCAAATTTAGGAGACCACAAAAAACATAAAAGATAGACAACAATGAACCTACCACGATGAAATGTCGACCTCCACATATAAAAACCTGATGAGCATGTCTAATATGAACATTTTTCAAACCTTAGGGCCTAATATGAACGTCTGATAAACTTTAGGATTCAATTTGAACACTTTGGCCCTGTTTGGCAATCAGCTGATTGCATTAGTTGTTTGCCACTTGATGTTTGGTAAAATTAGTTGTTTAGTATTAGTTATTTATATGTAAAATTACTTATGAGGACATAACTTTAAAAAAAATATAAGGGTATGAATTAACTTGTAAGTATTATTCAAAAAGTATATAAAATTGTAATATATTTTAATTTAAAATATTATATTATAAAAACATTTTTATTAAATTACTATTTGTTTATATATAATAATTTAAGAAAATTATACTCCTTTTGGTAACAAAATAACTATTACATAATTAAATAATATTAGAAAAAGATAAACATAAAAATAAAAAAGAGAGAAAAGAGAGAGTTAAGGATAAACATTAAAATAAAAATGAGAGAGTTAAGGATAAAACAAAATGATTGCAAATTAGGGAGTTAGGGATAAAACAAAATGGTTACAAGTTATGCTTTAAGACCTTATAATTTAAATTTAAATTTATTCATTAATACATGAATAAGAAGTTAGAGGGCGTTTGGTTTGAGCACGGGGTTGGGTATGGATATGGGTATAATAATAGAAGAGAATGGAAATGGGTATGAAAAATAAAAAAAATGATGTTTGGTTTGTAACTTGGGTTTCTGTATTAATACCAATAATGTTGTTTGGTTTGTTGCATTAATAAGAATGAAAC
>JANIPN010000009.1:35606765-35630252 GCA_027478595.1 Erythroxylum anguifugum
TGTCCATTTCACACACTAAGATGCTTTTAACAAGGTTTTAAGAAATGGAGTTCATTGATTAAAACCTTGGACTTAAATTGAAAACTTAATGGATTCCATTACCGAAAAATTTGTTTTAAACCGTGAAAGCTTAAGCTTGTTTTCAAGAGGATTTTATATCATTCGATAATTATTTGAATTTTCAATTTCAACTTCCCAAAAATCCAAAAATATACTTTTTACACAATTTTCTTTAATTTTAGTTTAATTTCCTCAATTTTGATCAATGATCCCAAACTCCCCTTTTTATCAACTCATATTGCATTTTTGACTATTAGGCTAGCTTAAACCTTTTTCATTCGATTCCAATTAAGTGAGACGACCCGAGATTGCATTATATACTGCAATCCTTGGAATTAATTATTTTTTATTCGATTTCCAAGGGACCGATCTCTGGATCGAAACGACAGAGCCGCAATCAATGGCCAATGGTGAGAGCTTAAAGATCGAGATAGAAGGCTAACTTTCCTAACTCCAGTTTGGAGGTGCAATCGAGGCTGAGGAGCACATTAAGCAGATTATTGTTGTGTATCATTTTCTTTACCTCTTTTCATATTGCTTATGTTATCTTGTATGGATTGATTGGGTATTATATGAGAATAATTTTAAATGCTCTATTGAATCGTTTTTCATGGAAACCCATAGCTAGAAATTGAATGAGAAATGTAATAGTCGTGTTAAAGGTCGAATGTGGCAATTAATGGTATTAAATCGTTAGAGAATACATAGCATAAGTTAAATAAATTGAGCTTATGTGATTGCTACTTAGATTGATCTATTTTTCTTATTTGTAATGCGACTATCTGGATAAACTTAGAGAGCTTGTTTTAGGTTTCCCGATAGTTAGGGTTAATTAATGAGCTCTTCTTGATTAACTATTATCTGAGGAAAAATCGTAATTAATAGAGCTTATTGTTAGTCCACGATCAATAGTATTAAGAGAGGTGTAAAGATGATAATTCAACGACATCTACAAAATTGTGCTTAGGCCGAGATTAAACGAAAGAAACAGATTTCAACTCATTCATCAACTTTATCGCTTTGTTGTTGTTTAATTTGATTTGTTTTTATAGATTCAATTTTACTTTGTCTTCTAATTTGCTTCAAACCAAAAACCCCTTGTTTTGCTTATACAGATAATTTAGGAAAGTAATTGGAAGTAACCTTGGTGGAATGGATCTAGACTTATCGCTAACTATAGTTTAGTCTAGTTATTTTGGTAGTGTTACGACACTTGACCAATTTTGACATCGTTGTCGGGGATTAAATATCCTTTTCTTTTTTAAATTTATTTTATTTTATTTTATTTTTAATTTGTGACTCATTTCTTTCACAATCTTCTCACACTGGTGAATTGAAATTTGATTCAGAACTTGAGAGAACGTTGCGCAGAGCGAGAAGACAAGTTGTACAAAGTTTCAAGATTCATCATCATCTGAAAGAAAACTTAACTCTTCACCAGGAATTCAAATAGCTTTAGATTTATTTTCTTATTCTTTTAGTGATTTCATTTCTGATATTGCTTCTAACTGATTGAGCAAAATAATAACCGTACTTTTAAATAATTGGCTGCCTTTGATTTTAATCATCAACCATTATGCATTGATTTTCCTACTATTGATGTTGCTTTTGAGCTTAAATCTGGTTTAATTAATCTTTTGCCTACTTTTCGAGGTATGCCAGATGAAGATCCTCACAAGCATCTTAAGGAGTTCCACATAGTCTGTTCTAGTATAAAGCTAGTCAGGGTGCAAGAAGAGCATATTAAGTTGAGAGCATTCTCATTCTCGTTAGGAGACGCTATTAAGGATTAACTATATTACTTGCCCTTCAGATCAATTACCACTTAGAATGAGATGTAGACTTTTTCTGGAGAAATATTTTCTTGCATCTTAAGCTACAAATATTCAGATGGAGATCTGTGCGATTTGACAACATTATGGGGAAACATTATATGAGTACTGATAACGTTTCAAGATGTTGTATGCTAACTGCCCTTATCATCAAATCAATAAGCAACTCTTGATACAGTATTTCTATGTGGAGCTTCTGCCACAAGAAAGAAATATGGTAGATGTAGCAAGTGGAGGAGCATTGGTGGGCAAGACACCTACTGAAGCCAAAAATCTCATTTCTAACATGCTGCTAACTCCCAATAATTCAGTATTCGAGAGGATGCCTGACCATTGAAGGTTAATGAAGTTAGTACTGCTACATTGGAGCAACAGATAGCTAAGTTGACATCTTTGGTTAGGTAAATGGCTGCAAGTGGTGCTCAACAAGTCAAGGTATGTGGAATTTGCACAATGGCAGGACATCCCACTGATATATGTCCAAATTTACATGATACATCTACATAACAAGTGAATGCTTTTGGAAGATTTCCGGGTCAACCACAATGGAATCCTAGCTACCCATATGCACAAAACTCAGGATGGAAGAATCCTACATTCAACACTTATGGGCAACAAGGACATCAACAAGGTTCCTAGTAACAACCATATCAAAGACAAGCTCAACCATCGAGTCCAGGACCTTCACTGGAAGAAATGATGAAAACGTTAACGTAAAATACCACTCTGCTCCAAAATAATACCATACAATTCCAACAACAAACAAGAGCTAGCATCTAGAATCTGGAGAATCAACTAAGTTATATAGCTACTAGGTGAGCTGATTGGAGAATTAGAATTCGGGTAAGCTTCCTTCTCAAACAATTGTAAACCCAAAAGAGAATGCAAGTGCTATTACCTTGAGAAGTGGTAAGGAAATAGAGGTACCACATAAGAATCCTGTTATTGGTGATGAGGAAGAAGCTGAGAAAGATCTTGAAGTGCCTCCAAAAGAAGCGAAAACGGGAACTCAAGTAAATTTTAAATCTCCTGTGATTAAAAGTTTTAGTAATTCTTTGCCTCCTTGTCCTAGCAGGTTTGCTAAATCAAAGAAAGAAGAGCAAGATAGGGAGATCTTGGAGATGTTCAAAAAGGTAGAGGTGAACATACCTCTCATTAATGCCATTAAGCAAGTTCCTCAATATGCCAAATTTCTCAAGGAGTTATGCACGTCGAATAGGAAATTAAGGGGAGACGAGAAAGTAAGTATGTGGGAGAACGTGTTTGCAATCATTCAAAGAAAGCTTCCTCTAAAGTGTAAGGATCCAGGTACATTTACAATTCCTTGCAAAATTGGTGATACCCGATTTGAAAAAGCAATGTTAGATCTAGGAGCTTCGATTAATGTTATGCCATATTCCATTTATACTTCAGTGAATTTGGGATCGTTGAAATAAACACGTGTTATAATTTAATTGGCTAATAGATCTAATGGTTATCCAGAAGGGGTTGTAGAGGATGTTTTAGTGCAAGTTAATAAATTGGTTTTCCCAACTGCTTTTTATGTGTTGAATATGGAGGGAGAACCTTCATCTAATTATGCATCTATCTTTCTAGATTGTCCATTTTTTAAGACATCAAAGACGAACATTGATTTGGGTGCAGAAACATTGGCTATGGAGTTTGACGGTGAAATTGTTTGCTTTAATATTTTTGAAGCTATGAGGTATCCTAGTGATGCTCATTTTGTTTTGTCAATTGAAGTCATTGATTCTTTGTCTTAAGAAATTTTTGATATAGATGGTAAAGATGAGTTAGAAGTCATTCTTTGTATGAGTTTAACAGAAAACATGTTGCAAAATTCTAACTTACTCATTATAGATGAAATGGAAGAAATTGTGCTAGCACTGCAAACAATACCAAAAAGGTATGTATTTCAAAATATTGAATTGCCAATATCTAATACAAAATCTTTACCTTCGGTTGTGTAGGCACCTATAATTGAATTGAAGTAATTATTGAAGCACTTGAAATACCTGTTTTTGAGAGAAGGATAAACACTTCCGGTAATCATATCCAGGAACTTAACCAAACTTCAAGAGGAAAAGCTCATTTGAGTGTTTAAGGACCACATCACAGCTATTAGGTCGACTATAGCCGACATCAAGGGGACTAGCCCTTCGATATGTATGCATCGAATTTTGTTGGAAGAAGGATCTAAACCATCAAGAGAATCACAAAGAAGGTTGAATCCTTCGATGATGGAAGTGGTAAAGATGGAGATCTTAAAGTTGCTTGATGTTGGTATAATTTATCTAATTTCAGATAGAAAATGGGTGAGTCTAGTCTAAGTAGTGCCGAAGAAAATTGGGATTACTGTGGTGAAGAATGAAAATAATGAGTTTGTGCCTACAAGAATTCAAAATGGATGGTGAGTTTTCATTGATTACAGGAAGTTGAATGCTGCTACACGTAAGGATCACTTTCCACTCCCGTTCATCGATTATATGCTTGAACGACTTGCGTAATGATCTCACTACTGTTTTCTGGATCAGTATTTGGGATATAATCAAATCACGATAACTCCGAAGGATCAGGAGGAAACAACTTTCACATGCCCATTTTGTACATTTGCCCACAGAAGGATGTCGTTTGAACTTTGTAATGCCCTAGCCACCTTTCAAAGATGCATGGTAAGTATTTTCTCTGAATATGTTGAACACATTATTGAGGTCTTTATGGATGATTTTACTGTCTATGGGGATTCATTTGATGCATGCTTGGATAATCTGAATTGTGTACTTGAATGTTGCATCGAAACTAATCTTGATCACAATTCTGAAAAATGTCATTTTGGTTGAACAAGGAATAGTTTTGGGACATCTAATCTCAGCTAAAGGAATTGCGCAAAACTTACCTTACCCCATAAATGTGCAGGAAGTTTGTTCTTTTCTTAGCCATGCAGGTTTTTATCGTAGGTTTATCAAGGATTTCGGTAAGATTTCAACAAAACTCTATCATTTGTTACAAAAGGATGTAACATTTGAATTTGATGAGGGATGCAAGGAAGCATTTGACAAGTTGAAAGAACTTTTGACTTCAACACCAACCTTTCAACCACCTAACTGGAGTCAACCATTTGAGTTTATGTGTGATGCAAGCAATTTTGTTGTGGGTGTTGTCTTTGATCAAAAATGTGGAAAGATAACTCATGTTATTTACTACGCTTCCCAAACATTCAATCCAGCTCAATGCAACTATTCCAACATTGAAAAGGAGCTTTTAGCTTTTGTGTTTGCTTTGGATAAATTTAGACCTTATTTTCTTGGTTCTAAAATGATTGTGTATTATGATCATGTGGCATTAAGGCACCTTTTATCAAAGAAAGATGCGAAACCAAGGCTGATTAGATGGATTCTCCTACTTCAATAGTTCAATTTGGAGATCAAAGACAACAAAGGTGTAGAGAATTCAGTCGCGGATCACTTGAGTCGAGTGGTGAAGGAGGAGGATTCAGTACCATTACAAGAATTGTTTCCAGATGAGCAATCACTAACACTTCAAGGTAAGGTTCCATGGTATGATAATAATGTGAACTATCTAGTGAACCATGAGATACCTAATGATTTGAGTATGGCTAAATAGAACAGGATAAAGAGTGAGTCGAAATATTATATTTGGGATGATCCTCAATTGTAGAAGTGTTGTTCTGACCAAGCGATTAGGAGATGCGTGCCTGAATATGAATATGAATCAATTTTGAAATTTTGCCATTCGTATGCTTGTGGTGGTCATTTTGGGCCTAATAGAACTGCTAGGAAAATTCTTAAATGTGCTTTTTATTGGTTAAATATTTTTTAGACTCCTATATGTTCTGTAAAGCATGTGAGCAATGCCAAAAACAAAGTAATTTATCCCATAGAGATCAAATTCCTTTATCTCCAATATATGCATATGAAAATTTTGATGTATGAGGCATCGATTTTATGGGACCATTTTCTTCTTCTTTTGATTTTGTTTACATTTTGTTAGTTGTGGATTATGTTTCTAAATGGATAACATTGATTAGTGACAGGGGTACTCATTTTTGCAACCGATTGGTAAAAAACCTTTTAAAGAAGTACCCCTATCACTCATAAGGTGTCTACGACCTGTCATCCACAAAAGAACGGGCAAGCAGAGGTGTCAAATAGGTAAATGAAATCCATTCTTGAGAAAATGGTGAGCCCAAATCGTAAAGATTGTAGTCAGAGACTTGATGATGGTCTTTGGGCATATATGACTGCATACAAGACACCGATTGACATGTCTCTATATCGACTAATTACAAAAAATTGTGTCATCTTCCAGTAGAAATTAAGCACAAAGCCTTTTGGGCCATTAAGCAATGCAATATAAAGAAGGATGCGGTGGGTGGACAAAACAAACTGCAACTGTAAGAATTATAAGTGCTCAGACTTGAATCTTATGAGAATGCAAAAATTTATAAGGAAAAGACGAAACAATATCATGATAAGATGATTGTTAGGAAGAATTTCATGATTGGATAAAAAGTTCTTCTCCACCATTCACGACTTAAGTTTTTTCCAGGTATATTACGTTCTTGTTGGATTGGACCTTTTGTTGTTACTAATGTGTTTCCATATTGTGCAGTTGAAATTGAAAGCTTACAAACTAACAAGAAATTCAAAGTCAATGGATATCAACTGAAACCCTTCTATAAAGGATTCCAAGTGGAGGATGTGGAAGTGATAGGGTTAGAAAACCCTCATTATGAAGATTGAGCAATGTGGAGTTGAGCAAACGACGATAAACAAAGATGTTGCTTAGGAGGCAACCCAAGGGAAGTTGATTTCTATCTCTTTACATTTTTATGATTGTTATTTTCCTTGAATGCCCCATTTCTTGCATTTGATGTTACATTGGGGACAATGTAAGTTTTAAGTGTGGGGGTGGGGATCTTAGTTTTATATTAGCTTTTATGCATGTTTGGAGCTTAATTATTGCTTACATGACTTCTTAAGTGATTTTTAAAATCAAACGAACAAAATCAAAAATTTTCTTGTCTTCTATTGCTTTTAAGATTATTTAGTCATAAGTAGAGTGAATTGTCTAGAAAATTTCATGGTAATCTTAACATGTACTTTTTCTCTTAGGATTGGTTAATGTGCATTTTTTTTGACAATTAAGAAGAATTTATTAAAAAAAAACAAAGATATGTACAAATAGAGTTCACTCAACTAGTGCCTCTAAGGACACAAACAACTATATCATAAGAAGCTATCCCACACTCCTATCCGAAGCATGTGAAACTAGTGGTAGACAAAAACCAGTGAGGTTTTGAGTTGTATTAGACTGACACATTCATATTAGTCTCACTGTCTTTGTTTTGTGTGACCTTCATGACACATACATCCTTACTTTGCATTGACTTTTCTATTCGAGACCACATTTTTATCACATGCTTTTTTATGAAAATGATTAGTCATTCTTTGTTGATTACAAGCTACATTAGCCAAATAGCCTACTCGTTTATCTGAATTTTCCTTTACTAACCTCCTTTGAACTTTATTAGCCTTTTCTTTTGTATAAACCACATTACTTGCACCTAACCAAATGCCCTACCCAATCCTTAAAGCTAGTGGAGCAATTGTTAATTCTTGATGAATGTGATTGTATAAAAGCCTAAGTGTGGGGATATGCATATATGTGGGTTGGTTATAGTTGTTAAAATTCCATGTTATGAATCATATGTTGATGTAGCTTCTATCACTTTTATGTTCATGAAAAAAGGAAAAAAAGAAAAAAAATGTGAGTTTGAATAAAAGTTGTAAGGAGGAAATACAATTGTTGCGAAAGGTTGTTAATTAATAATTTATCCTCTTTAAGTTGTATTAATTGGTTGTTTGAATATATTGTATATGAGGAGGATGTTATTTTGGTTGGAGCATATTTTTTGTGTTATGTTCATTTGGCTTATTGTATGAGAGCTTAATCGAGTTAGGAAACATAGTTGTTGCATTCTTCATAGCAGAAGGTACCCAGTTTTGAATGAATGTTAACTTGTGCGCTTGATGTCTCATTCAGTGTTATAGCTTCATGGATTTTATGCTACATTACCCTAAATACATCTCACCTTTTACAACCCTAGAAAAGTTGGCTGATTTATAATTATGCATGTGACTTTTAGTGGTGGAGAAAGGAAATGATATGCAAAGTTGTGGATTGATGTGATTATGAATGATGTTTGAGTGTACCTATGGAAATATCTTGTTTAAACACCTTTTGTCCAAGTCTACCTCTAGATTACTCAGTTTCTAAGGGTGATGTATGTTGATTGATCATGAGTGAAAGCTTTGAATGTTGAGTTATTGCTATAGATTTTGAAAGTCATTCATCTTTACTTATGGTTATCTACTCTTAGGAAATATAGAAAATGAGGAAAAGTTTTGATTTGTGATTTTGATTTTGACGATTTGCCTGAGGGCTGTCAAAAGCTAAGTATGGGGAAACTTGGTATGTGTTTAAATGTAATTCATTTGATATACTACACTTAGTGATTAATGCCTGAGAAATGCTTAGGATACTCACTTTAGCTCATATTTAATCTTAGGTACTTTTCAGAAGTAAAGAAGTTAAAGTGACCCGAAAGCATGTCATTGAAGCCATCTTCTTAATTTCCATATGAGCATGAAGAAGAAGAGGATTGAAAGAAGAAGAGGCAAGAGAGAATTTCAAATGAAGAACAAAAGAAGGAGAAGTCTCACAGCCAAACATTGGATTGCATGGGCGTGAGAAATCTCTCACGCCTATGCAACATCTCTCACGGCCGTGCAAGAGCCACATGCACGGCCGTGAGAGAGCCATGCATGACTGTGAGAGGTTTGCACAACCGTGCAATGACCTTGCACGACTCTCACCGTGAGAGACCCATATGCACGGCCGTGAAAAAGCTATGCACGACTATGAGAGGTTTGCACAGCCGTGCAATGACCTTGCACGACTCTCACACCTAAAAATTAACATGAGAAAGCCAGGTGTCCTATTCAAGTGTCACTCGGTTTTAAACCTAAATTTTACTACATAAGAAAAGGAGAGTGACGGCATAAAGGCATTCAAGGATAGACCTAGCCGACAATACTCTTCTTCTATTTTCTCTTCGGTTATTCTTCATTCTTCAACACCAAGAGTGGCAATGGAGAGGATGGCCGATGGTGAGAGCCTGAAGATGGAGATGGAAGGCTAACTTTCCTAACACCGGTTCAGAGGTACAATCAAGGCCGAGGAGCACATTAAACAGATTGTTGTTATGTATCATTTTTTTTACCTCTTTTTGGATTGCTTATGTTATCTTGTATGGATTGATTAGGTATTGTATGAGAATGATTTTAATGCTCTATTGAATAGTTTTTCATGGAAACCCATAGCTAGAAATTGAATGCGATACATAATAGTCTTGTTAAAGGTTGTACGTGGCAACTAACAGTATTAAATCGTTAGAGAATACATAACATAAATTAAATAATCTGAGCTTATATGATTGTTACTTAGATTGATATGTTTTTCTCATTTGTAATGCAGTTGTCCGGATAAGCTTAGAGAGCTTGTTCTAGGTTTCCCGATAGTTATAGTTAATTAATGAGCTCTTCTTGATTAACTATGATCTAAGGAAAAACCAAAATTCATAGAGCTTATTGTTAGTTCACGATCAATAGTCTTAAAAGAGGTATAAAGACGATAATTCAACGACATCTGTAAAATTATGCTTAGGCTGAAATTAAACCAAAGAACTGGATTTCAACTCATTCATCATTTTTATCACTTTGTTGTTGTTTAATTTGATTTATTTTTATAGATTCAATTTTACTATATCTTCTAATTTGCTTCAAACCAGAAACCCTTGTTTTGCTTATACAGATAATTTAGGAAAGTAATTGGAATTAATCTCTGTGGAATCGACTTAGACTTACCGCTAGCTATAGTTTAGTCTAGTCATTTTGGTAGTGTTATGACATGCGACCAGTAGATCATCATATGACATTGTTAATTATTCGCCAATTTCTAATTTCTTCTACTATTGAGCAGTCTACAGGTGAAGAAGATGAAGTGTGTAACAAAACACATATTGATGATGATTAAATATATCTTGGTAATCATGAGCTACATTAACCACATCCTAATAATGCTAAAGATGAAGTCATAGAGGATAATGAGCACGAGGAGCAACTGGATACAACAATTAGCACAATACAACTTCAAATGTTGAAAAAGGAGAATTGAAAAAGGAGAAAAGGCCTTCTACAAGGTATCCAAGTTCAGAATACCTGTTAGTTACTACTAAGGGGGAGCTTGAGAATGTGCAAGAGGTTGCATCTTGTGAAGATAAAGATCTCTTGCTCATAATTATGAAGGAGGAGATGAATTCTCCAAAGATGAATAATACATATAAGCTTGTGAAGATTCCAAAAGGTAAAAAGGCCATAAAGAACAAATAGGTGTTCAATATAAAGAAAGATGGTGACAAGATGGTGAAGCATAAAGCAAGGTTAGTGGTAAAAGAGCTCAATCAAGAAAAGGGCATTGATGTTGATGAAATCTTCTCACCAGTGGCTAAGATGACCTCAATTTGAATAGTTTTGGGTTTAAGTGCTTGCTTGGATCTTAAACTGGAGCAATTAAATGTTAAAACAACCTTCTTACATGGAGATTTGGAAGAAGAGATATATATAGAGCAGCTAGAAGGTTTCAAAGCTAAAGGTAAGAAAAATCTGGTCTACAAGTTAAAGAAAAACCTACATAGGTTAAAACAAGCTCCAAGGTAGTGGTATCGAAAGTTTAATTCTTTTATGAAAAATTATAATTAAAAATGAACTTATGTTGATGCTTGTGTGTATTTCAAAAACTTCACAGATGAGAACTTTCTCATTCTTCTTTTTTATATTGATGATATGTTAACTGTGGGTTAAGATGTTGGAAGAATCTAAAATTTGAAAAAGGATTTGTCTAAATCTTTTGATATGAAATATTTGAGAACTTTAAAGCAGATTTTAGGCATAGATATAACTCATAATAGGAAAAGTAGGATATTGTAGTTGTCTTAGGAGAGATATATTAAATAGGTGCTAGAAAGGTTCAATATCAAGCATGCCAAGCCAATTAGCACACCACTGACACCTCACTTTAAGCAGAATAAGCATGCATGTTCCTCAACAGGAAAGAAGAAAGATGATATGTCCTCTGTTCCAAACTCATCTACAGTAAAGTCTTTGATGTATGCAATTATGTACACGAGGCCAGATATTGTCTATTGGGATGGTGAGTAGATTCTTATCAAATCTAGGAAAGGTTCACTAGGAAGCAGTGAAATGGATTATGAGATGCTTGAGAGGAACGTCAAAGTTGAATTTGTGTTTTGGTGATGCTAAGCTAACTCTAAAAGATTTTATGGATGCAAATGTGGGAGATCTTAATGGAAGAAAATCTACTCAAAGTTTTCTGATCAAGTTTACAGGGGGAGCCATCTCATAGCAATTCAAGCTACAAAAATGTGTGGCTTTATCTATGACTGAAGCAAAGTATGTAGCTATAGTGGAAGCTTATAAAGAGATACTCTGGCTGAAAATATTCCTTCACGAGTTGGATGTGAAGCAATAAGACCATGTAGTGTTTTGTAATAGTCAAAGTGTTACTGACTTGAGCAAAAATACTATATATCATTCCTACACAAAACTTATAGATGTCAGATATCATTGGTTGAGTTCTGTGATTGAGGAGCAACAATTGGCGTTAAAGAAGATTTATATAGACATGAATGGTACTGATATGTTGACTAAAGTTGTCCCCAAAGCAAATATGAACTATGTAGTAAGTTTATTGGGATGTCTCTCAAGTAGATGTTGGAGAATAATGTCTTCCCCATAATTAGGCTAGAGGGGGGATTGTTGAGTGTCCAAATCTATTTTAAGACTTTCGATGATCGTAAATGCCTTTATGGTTAGTGGGGATGACAAAAAAGTGAAGACAAGTTGGATGAAACACTTTTGAGGAGAGACATGACCGTGTAAGGTGATATATGCCTATGTCCTTAACGTATACGGTTGTATATATTAATTTTGAAAGCACATACGCCCGTGTAGAATGACACACATATGTGTCTTCACTGACATGATCGTGTGGATCATTTGTGTAAGTCTCTAGAACTATGTGAAGAAAGACGTGAAGAGCAAAGACATACATGATTATGTACACACCTTGTTCATGACATACACAACCGTGAGTGATGATCATGTATCTCTCTGTGACTATGTACATCTGAGAGTGAGGCGATCCTTAAGAGACACAATCACTTACACAGTTGTGTATATGACTGTGTATAGTACATAAAAACTTATTTCATGATATAAAAAAGAAAAATATGTAGGTTTTGCATAAGAGTGAGGCTATAATGTCTATGAGTGAGAAAAAATTGAGAGGGGGCAAGTAGTGTTGTATTCTAAGGCTTTATTGATTGTTTTTGGGATTTATTTGAGTATTTGTTGATTGTTACATCAATTTTGGTTTCAATCTTGAAACTTTGTGAGATAAGTTATTGTTGTAGGATGAGAGATATTTGTAAATCCTTATTTGAGTTTAGTGGATTTGTATGTCAGTTTGGCCTGTAGTTTTTCCTTCATACTGGAGGGTTTTTCACATAAATTTTGGTGTTTGTTTCATTATGTTTCATTATTAAGTTTTTTATTCTCATACTGATTTGCTGGTGCAAGTTGAAGAGTACTTTTTGTTGTTGATATTTGGTTGATCATTCAGAGAGTTGAGTTATTGTCTCCTAACAACTTTCTCTTAAGGTTACAAGATAAAGCTTAGTAATAAGGATAATAATTTATTTCAAGAGGAATCAATCTGACCTCTGAATTGATTTACCAATTAGCGAAAAAATGCATCAAAGAGTAACTTCAACATGAAAATTTAGCTTTTTTTCAGTTTGTTTATGTAGAATATCATAGTCATGTCGCAATAATTTCTTATTTCCAATCCAAGGCTTAAAAGCAATTATTTCATTTCTTAATATTTGGTATTTACGTAAGAACAAAAGGAAAGACTAAAATTGAACTACAAAATCATATAAAAATTTTAGGATTTAAGATCTTAACTCCCCAAAATAATTAAGGATTAATTTTTTGGGATTCACGTCAATAGTTGATTTGGCTAACTTGAGTTTCTTAAAATAAAAAATTATTTACAATAGTGTAATTAATGAAATCTTGATATTGTCAATAATTGGAATAACTATTTAAACATTTCATATATTAAAATTTTTATTCATTGTTAAACATTACATTTTATCTTTTAAAATTATATTAAAATAAAATATACTTTCAACATATTTTCTAACTAAGGCATATCCCATATAAGGGAATTAGTATTCAATAATTCACATATATTAGTGACAAAGAATCAAGATAGACAAGAATATAAATATTATACACAATCAATCAAGGCACAATATGATAAATAAAGAAGGAATAAGAATTGAAAAGTTCTTATGCTTATACACTAAATATATGACCACATCTCAAGTAGGAATCCTACAAGATATATGAAGTTCTCTTATATTTGATTGGTGTCGATTTTTTGTTGGTACCGATCAGTCCAGTATAGTATTCACATATCTTATTGGGAGAAATAAAGTACATCATGTAGAGGGTTTGATTACCACTTATGACTAATTTGATTGATATTTTGTTCAATACCAATTTTTAGCCGAGACCGATTAGTGCAATACGGTATTCACATGCCTACTTGGAAGCAATAAAGTACATCTTTTAGGATTATGATAAGATCACCGTATATGACTAATTTGTTTATGCCTATCATGTGGACCTTAACTATAAAGTTGTATCATGCGGACCATGTCTTATGTATAATTTATTGAAATTTTATGAAGGCTTATCTTTCCTTTGTTATATGGTTTATAGCTACCAATTTTGGAATCTACATTGTACTCTTTTTTATTATATGTTCATACCTTCTTAGATTGAAATTTTATGAAGGCTTACCTTTCCTTTGTTATATGGTATATGGCTCCCAGTCTGGAACCTACAATGTACTCATTTGTACTATATGGTCATAACTTCTTAGGCTTATAATAATCATGAGTGAAGTGACTTTTTATGACACAATTATATCATTTCATTCTCTTTATAGTTTCTTCTTAAGAGGTCCTGTTCCTTTCCTATCTTCACTAGCCTTAACTATTTTAGGGTCTTGAAAACTGTGAAAGATTTTTTTCCTCTTTTCCACTTAAAACCACTATAGTGCCTTCTCCTTTACTTTCAATTCCCTGTGAGCTTAACTTAACCATATACATACTCAAGATGTTTTTCTTCCAATAACAGGTGTCCCATAAAATCTTCCATTCTCTTGATATTTACATTATAATTAAGGGTCATTTTAATGTGCTCCTAACTCTAAGGCAAAGATCGTATGATAGTTTGCACTTGCTACTCATATAACAAAATACTTGTTCACAAATATCACAAGCATAATATATAATATATGCTAAAAAAAATTGTGTTTGACATTTACTAAGGACAAACCATATAACTATTAAGACAAATGGAGATATGTAACGTAGAGTTTTCAGCCTCTTGAAAGGTAAATTCGTTTACATTACATTTGACATTCAGAAGTTGCATCCTTAATGCTTACTGAAGAATTTTTCCATAAGCCTATTTCTACTTTAGAGTTTGTAGGAGTCAATAACTTTCTTAAGACTAGTTGTTTCTCTTTCATTTCACTTGGTGCATATTTTCTTATTTTATGAAAATAAGCATTAGTTAATATGCTTTTACTTCTTGAATTAGAACTAGTCAGAGGTACATCCATGAAGGATATCATGATTCTCAAGTTTACATATACAACGTGGTAAGTAAGTAACTGAAATCTGCTCATTCTTTTCCTTCATTTGCACCTCTACTTATGCTTTTCCTTCATTCCCACGTGCTCGTACATTACTATAAATTTCATATGGATGCTTGAGCTTATCATTATATTAGCTTATTTCCTTGTAGCCAATCAATTGATTACATTTTAATGTATGAAATTATTATTTTAATCAATAAAGACACTCTTTATTTTTATGTATTTTAGTTAATTATTTTGATGATTATTATTAAAGATTAAATACTTGAAATAATTATTGTACAATTAAAATTACAATTAGATCGTAATTATAAAATTTAATTTGCATTTATATATTATTCTTGATGATAGTCTAAAACTAATACACATTATGTTCCTTCTTATGAAGAAAGTAATCGATATCATATGTTAAAGTGTGGAGATATTTAAACAAACATATAAGAGCTTATTAAATAATAAGTTCACTTAATCCAATCATTACTTATGCCTACATATTTTCTTATTATAATGGTTGTATAATTAATCCTTAGAACTAAGATTACTAAGGTATCTTATATAGGAATTATTATATTTTGAGACTATTTATGACCTACAATCAGTAGTAATTAGATATAATATAAACTATACTTAGATAATTGAATAAGTCAATAAATGATTTATCATCTTACGATAACTAGGGATAATGTTCCATTGTTTTTTTATTAATAATGATTTAAAGAAATATATAGTCAAAGTGAATTGAGATTTGAGAAAGTTTTTTTAAATCTTAAAAAAATTCTCAAAATTTTAGAAAAAATCATTTCTCAAAATTCTTGTGGTATGAATGATACATATTAACCAATTAAATATTATTGATTCAGCGGTTCAATCCAATTTTTAAATTTGATATGAACTAAGTAAATATAAATTAAAATAATAACAAAACATATGAATCAATCAAATATTAATATTTGATACAACAATTCAATCTAGTTTTTACATTTGACATAAACTAATTAAATCTAACTTAAAATAATAAATTATTATAGCTGTTAATTTAGTTCAAGTTTAATTAATTCGAACCAAATTTAAGAGCTAATTTGATTCATCATGTCAACAATATTTGATTTGCTTATGTGTGAGTTGTTATTTTTAACAACAAATTGAAGCAAAAATGTTTTTTCTAAAATATTTAAAAGTATAAAAATTATAAAATAAAAAATATTTTTAAAATTAAAAGGAATTTGATTAACAAGCTGTTTGGAAGAGGGTGTAATTGAATTCAATTCAATGTTGTAATTGAATTCAATTCACCTGTTTGGAACCAAGAAAAAGTAATGAATTGAATTCCCACGTGAATTGAATTCAGGAAATCTCACTCCCTTTGTAAATTCAATTCACGTGGAAATTCACATGAATTGAACCCAATGGCCACTCTTCTCCCAACAGCAGATCCACACACCACCAGACGATGCCACTCTTCTCCCAACAACAGACCCACGCACCACTAGTCAACGCAACAGTAGACTGCGCAACGTCCACGCAACAACACCTCTATTTGCCTTCCTAGAAGCCTCGAGAGCAAGTTCTTTGGACTTTTTAGTGGTCAAGGCAACGAGATCGGCAATATTGTTGGAGGAGGTTAAAGATTGAGTTAGACGTCTGTTACCGGAGTAGGGTCATGGGATGGCGTGAATGGAGAAAACGCAAAGGTTAGATGCTTAAAACACGTTGTGTTGGCTGGAGATGCTCTCGACAATGGCGGCAAATAGAGGTAATCTGGAGGTTTGAACAATAGACAACGCAGAGAGGATGTTAAACGTGGGGAGCAAATTGGGAGGAGACATGAATAAGTTATCCCATCGTGAATAGGATTAGGAATAAGAAACTTGTAAAGACAGATAGATACAGGGAAAAGGTGATTTTTCTAATTTTAGAAAAATTATTTTCAAAGGGATTAGTTTTATTAAGAATTTTTTGAAATTTAATTTATTTTTTAAAGGGTTAGATTATTAAATTGAATTGATTTATTCATTCAATTCTAAAATTAAGATAATTATTTTTCTTAATTTGATTAAGATTAATGATTATATTGATTCTTAATTAATTTTAAAAAAATAGTTTCTAAAATTAGAATTAATTATTTCAATCTAATTGAAAATAATTAATTCTAATTTTAGAAACAATTTTTCTAATTAATTAATTTCAACCTATATACTGACAGATTTAAGATTTAAAATATTTAATCAGTATTATTATTATTAAATAAAATTTATTTATTTATTTTAATTAATAAAAATTAATTAATTTATAAAAATTAACTGATTAATTTACATGTGTTATGATACATTTTACAATAAATAATAAAAATAGTATATAAATGTGTCAAGGGTAAATGTGTCATATGAAATAATTAAATTTAATTATAATCTTATTAAATTTGTTCCAAACAGTGTAATTGAATTTAATTATAATATTACTTGATTTGTGTCAAATAGTATAAATTAAATTAAATTCAATCTAATTAATATAATTAAATTTAATTCATTAATAAATTCCTGTGTTCCAAACAGGGTCAGGATTTCCTCATCAGATGAACACGTGGAGGAATACCCCTAAGCCAACAGAAAAAAAAAAAGCAAAAAGCTTCATCCCTATAACAGGTTCTCTGTCGTCTAAGTCTCCGGAAACTTCCATGCAAACCCATCTCCCGATCAAGTCTTCGCACTTCCTGTTGAGAGGTCATCTACAGATGTTAGCACTTCATCTCGAATTCTTCAACTGCTTTGACTCCACCGTCAAATCTTCCTTCAGAGTGGGTTCAATGGTCCCGTTCATCAGGTAAGCACGACTGTCCTGAACTTAAAAAGTCTTTGATGTTGATAGCACTGCACTCACAAGAAGTAAAAGTGTAGATTCTACCGAAGATTCATTCATCCAATTAAGCTTGGTTTGGATATGCTTAATGTATTAAATAACAAGGGTGCTTCAAGTAACATTTGCTTCTCCTTCAAGTAGTGGTGTTTTGAAATCCTTCTTTTTCCAGTCAAACATATAAAATAGTGGAGTTTTATTCACTGAGATGTGCTTGGAAACATAAAGAAGAGCACTACTACTCCTTCTCCTTGGCTACTATAATTATCATTCATGGAAGACAAATACTAATAAGAATATAAACACTTAGAAAAAGATTTATACATAATTTCATTCTGATTATAAATTAATCAATGAATCAAACCCAGCACTTAATTAAGATGACAAAAATGATATCTACCCCCTCCACTCGTCACACTGGGCGGTGGGTCTTGTCTTCTGGGTTCCGGCTTTCAGCGGGCAAGGAGTCTGTACGGGCGGGACCATACAGTTATACTGTAGACACAGGGAGCTGCTCAAAGGAATCTCAGCAGTCGGATCAATCTCAATACCTGTTAGATAATTATGCTGCAGATACAGTGTCTGTATACTCGCCGCCAGTAAACGGTCCACTAAGCTACCCGGAACCCGACCCGTGAACCGGTTGTTATTCAGGTACAAGTTCTGAACTGTTGAGAACATGGCCGATATTTGACCCGACAATCTGTTGTAGCTAAGATCAACGGTCGGGATCGTCACTTGACTAGCCGGTTGAACCGGTCCCAAAAATGCGTTTCTCTGGAGTTGAAGATTGGTTAACGGAAATGTAAAGACCTGACCCGGAATGGAGCCCGTGAACTGGTTCAGGCTCAGGTCTAAATAGTTTAACTGATCAAGCCGGTTAAGAACCCTGTCTACTGGACCACTGAGCCGGTTCCAGGAGAGAGATAGGAACTGGAGCGACGGAGGGAGGGATTCCGGTTCAAGTGAACCGGAGAGATCGTTGTGCTTCAAATCGAGCCGGGTTAAGGTTTGGGACACAAATGATGGAACTGAACCGTTGAGCCGATTATGGGAGAGAATAAGGTTGGAGAGTTCAGGTAATGTACCGATGGACGTAGGTATAACTCCGGTAAGCTGATTGTAGCTGAGATCAAGAGTACGGAGATTATGTAATTGACCCAGACTTGTCGGAATCTCTCCGGAGAGGAAGTTCCGACTAATGGCGAGAAACCGAAGGTTGGTTAATTGTGAGAGAGAATGTGGGAGAGAACCGATGATCCGACCGGGTACAACAGTGAACTCGGCCAAAGCAGATAGCTTTCCTATGGCTGGGTCGAGGCGGCCGATCACTCCGGGAGAACCGGCTCTTGGGTCACCCAAGTTGAGGGCGATGACCTTGTCCGAGTCACAGTAAACTCCGTCGAAGTTACAAGGATCAGAAGTGAAGTCCCATGAAGCGAAGAAGTTGGAGCCCGGCATGTCGTCTAAGCGTTTGCGGATAGACTGTAGAGCCAAGAAATCAACAGGATGTAAAATTGCATGAACACCCACTTTACATTGAAGAATAAGGAGAGTAACGAGAATAAAACAGAGTACTAAAGCTCTCAGCTTCTTAGCCATTGGACGTTGTGAAGCAGAGTGCAACTTCAGCGTGGTTAAATAGAACAAAAAGAGACGCTTCGATGTGAGATCAAAAGATACACAAAAATGTGATCGAAAGAGAGTGGCTTTGAAGAGAAGAAAGCAAGAGGATTGGAGGACCGAAGTGGCTTTGAATCTTGTTGTTATACACAAAAATGTGATCGAAAGAGAGTGGCTTTGAAGAGAAGAAATTAAGAGGATTGGAGGACCGAAGTGGCTGTGAATCTTGTTGTTGAATCTTCCTGGGAGTGTTTTTACTTTTATTTCAAAGAGAAGGCCTTTTCATGGTTTTGTGTTGCCGACTAGGGCTTGGCTTCACATTCACTGAAGGGAGCAAGCAAACATGATCCTCTGTCTTTTCTCTCTGTTCTCTGCAACTCACTAACGTTGCGTGTTTTTTAATAATTGTTTGCTATTGTAATTGTTTTATTAAGGTTTCTTTATTGCACTTAGGTTCGGAGGTAAACGGTTGTCCGAGCCTAGGTGGCAGGGGTTACATCATCAGGTTCGGAAGAAGATCACGTGACAGAGAGCTTACTAAAAGAAGGAACTATATATATGTCCGAGTAAGAAACTCTTACCAAATCTTTGCGAGTACGCGCTCTGTTCCTTGGGCCTAAAGATACACTAGAAGCACCAAAATAAGTATGGATATAAATTTTTTTAAAAAAGGAAATTCATAATATTAAAATTTTAATATTATTTTGTTGGAATTATATAAAGCAGACAGTACTTCTGTACTAATTTACAATTCAAGAAATTCCAGTTACCCGTTTTAAAAATTATTTCTTTAAACAAATGAACAATGTTACTTACCTAAGCTTGAAAGGTCATAATTAGGATGCCATCATCTAGACATTCTTGAACTGTAGCGTGGAAAGGGAGTTCAGATCTTCTGTCCAATATTATGGTGTCTTATTGTGTCCAATAAATCTCAGCCATTTATTTATGTGGGGTCTGCATGGGGCTCGCGTAGGTCTCGCAAAATTAATGGCTAAAATTTTATAAGACAGAATAAGACAGAGTAAAACTGGACAGAAGATCTGGGGTGATAGAAAAAGTATCAGCAGCTTAAAACTACGTATGCTTAATTGCTTATTCACCACTTGACCCAAACGAGTACTTGAGCAGAGGGTCCACTGAGTTAAACGGCGCATGGGGAAGCGTATAGTGACAACACCAACTTATCATATCATCATGTGTGACTGCGTATGTGGGCATGTCCCCTTCCCATCATCACCACCAAACCCTTCTGCTTCCGTAACCGGCACTACATCCTTTTGTGCCGTCTTTTTCACTCCGCATCTGCCCCATCTGTCTTATAATTGGCACGACCATGCATATAAACCAGCGTCCATTCCACTCGTACGTACAATTCATATTGGATACGTTGTTTAACCAAGTTTTCGGTGCTTAAACATGTCAAATCTCCTTATATTTATAACTTGATGAGCACAACACTATACGCCATCTATGCACAAAGTCTGCTCATCACATATTAGCCTAGTCCTATTCATTTTCTGCCTACTGATTAAGCTAAAAGTGCCCAAATTCTCAGGCAACTTGGTCTCCCACAGTTACGTTTTTAATAAGTTGGCAATTCCAACTTTCCCCTTGGCGCGGGATATATGATGATTCCTTCACGTGCATCAGATGTTTATTGGCTTGACGGCATAAACTATGACGTATTGGGCTTGGTAATTTGCACTCCCAAGTTCTACAGAGCAGTATAGTATTGTGCCACCCTATGCATGCATGGGCATAGATATTGAATTACCATCTTATACTATTGAAAAGGGTTTGATTCTTCTAGGTATTGAATGTGGAAAGTAGAAACAAAAGAGAGAGACTCGTGTAATGTTGATAATGTAACACGTAGCACAGGCTCTATTACGTACTCAGGATCATACATGAAAGGGTAAAAACGAAGGAGTTGCGGAATACCTGTTTTTTGGGTCCATTTCGACTTCCGAAGCAGATTTTGACATTCAAACGAGCTCCGATTCTCCCGGGCCAGTTGAGGAAGTTGTTTACCGTCTTCGGTCTAGGCCTTTCTGCAGTTGGCTCAATCACGAACTCTCTTAACAGGTCAGAGAACTTTATGCTCGTGAATTACTCAGTAATTGTAGGAGACCTTAATCTTTATATAGCTTCCATATCGGGCTTTCTCATCACAAGGCCAATATGGATCGGGTCCACACTAAAAGGGATCCATTTTCCTCCCAGACTTTGACCCATTAATTTAGATCCTTTATTGGGCTACTTTATTACTCTTATTTGGATTGAATTACGTAACTTAACCGGTAATTTATTGAAAACCAAAATTACAATTAATAACTGTCCATTTAAAAGGAGAAAGACACAATTGCCCTTAAGGTTAAGGGCAAAAATGCCTAACAATCTCCCCCTTGGACAATTATTAATTGCCGTATTTTGTCAAGTCCAAAACAGTAAAAAATCGGTTAAGTTACGCTACTGTATTAGTTCCGATTTTTAAAAACATATTCATCCAAAGGTAATGAAAGTCCACCATTATGTCCTACAAGGTTTTCGATACCGAAAAATATCAAACACATGTGTCATATGTGACAGTTCCAATATAATCACAAATATCTAATGCCTCACTAACATGAACGGGAAAATGGAGTGTGGCAAACTACGATAATAGCTATATGATCTAAAATGTATCATCTTCGTTTGTAGGTCTCGATTTCCCCAACTTTATCCTAAAGTGCAACAGAGAAATCCTGTATTCTCTCACTGGATGTTAAACAGCATTAGAGAATATGTTCTCCAACTGAATGCTAAACAACATTAGAGAATTCCTTTATGGGATCAAAACCTCATATCCCTCTATGTCATACGAAACTTTAAGGATATCCATATGAACTTAATGTGTTTAATGACATAGATGCAAGGTCAATCTTTATATATGCCTTTATGACCTTTAAAATGCTTGAGATTAACACAAGTCTCAAGACTTCCATATGTATCATGACTATGTACAAAACAGTAATTATTGAGAAGAAAAGAAAATGATCATTTTCATTAACAAATAACCATAATGTCATAATACAATACATAAAATATTAAGGAGCAAATACAAGGATCCCTAATTAATGCTGTCTAAGGACTTCAACACACCCATACTGGATACATATTTGATGGACACTAATGGGCGAAGTCCTTTAGTCAAGGGATCAGCCAACATTTCCTCAGTCTTGATGTGCTCCACTTCAACGCCACCCTTCTGAATCAACTCCTTTATGGTAAAATATTTGACCTCTAAGAGCTTAGACCCTGTGATATTCTTGTTGTTGTTACTAAACAACACTACAGCAAGATTATCACAGTATAACGAAATGGGTCTAGTTAGCAAATCTACTGCAGACAACTCAAAAATCAAATTTCTGAGCCAAACCGCTTGTGTAGCAGCTCCATAATATAATACAAACTCTATATGCATGGTAGAGGAAGTTACCAGTGTCTGCTTGACACTCTTCCATGATACCGCACCACCTGCCATCATGAAGATGTATCCTGATGTAGATTTGCGATCATCTGGACACATAGAAAAATCGGAGTCTGTATACCCTATGAGGATCATATCGTTGACCTTCCTGTATGTCAACACATAATTTTTGGTACCTTTCAGATATCTCAACACTTGTTTGACTGCATGCCAATGGTCCATACTAGGGTTTGCCTTATATCGACCTAGCAGTCCAACGACAAATGCAATATCCGGTCTAGTGCACACTGTGCATACATCAAGCTACCTACTGCACTAGAGTATGGAATATTCCTTATAGTTTCTCTTTCAACTTCATTCTTTGGACACTGTGTCAAAGATAATTTCTCTCCGCGAGAGATAGGTGCTACAACAGGTCTACAATAAGCCATATTAAACTTTTGTAGCAGTCGCTCAATGTATGCATTTTGCGAGAGGCTCAATATGTGTTGAGATCTGTCTCGGTAAACCTGTATACCGAGAACACAAGATGCTTCACCTAAATCCTTCATGTCAAACTGTTTGGCCAAAATTTGCTTTATTCCATGCAACATGATCAAATCATTCGATGCGAGCAAGATATCATCGACATACCAAAGTATAAAGATGACTCTGCCCCCCTGACCTTATGGTATAAGCATTTTTCGACTTTGTTTTCTACAAAGCCAAATGAGGTTAGAACCTCATCAAACTTTAGGTACCATTGTC
>JANIPN010000009.1:35636804-35653269 GCA_027478595.1 Erythroxylum anguifugum
AAGATCATCACAAGAGGTAGCCGGTCAATGGATCCAAACGGCAACTTTCCTTTCGGCCGAAATCCGGCTGAACCAAAAATGAATACATATTGAAATCATTATAAATTAATAAAATTGTAATCAATCAAGACAATTCTATCTTAATTATGTTTTTAAAGTTGTTTATCTTTGGAACATTTACTGAGACAATTCTAAACCTCATATCAAAAGCTAGTTGTCAGCGAAAATTTGACATCTATTACCCTAATTGGAACATTATCCCACGCTTTTTTATACATATTAAGGCCGGTTTGCAATGGTCCAGGTGCGTTAAACTTGTTATCTATAATGATTTTGTATAAATATACGATTCATTTGTATAAATATACGATTCACTTCTAACAATTTCTGAGAGACTATCTATATTTTGAAAAACATACAGCCAAGATATTAGGCAAAGCTTTTAAAAAAATTTAACACTTCAAATTTTATTTTTTATTAAATAGAATTTTAATTTTAATTTATGATTGGTTACAT
Organism: Erythroxylum anguifugum; assembly: GCA_027478595.1. NCBI lineage: Eukaryota > Viridiplantae > Streptophyta > Magnoliopsida > Malpighiales > Erythroxylaceae > Erythroxylum > Erythroxylum anguifugum. The sequence continues at coordinate 35,637,321 of JANIPN010000009.1, forward strand.
TCATAATTAGTTAAATATTCTCATTTATATAACATACACCATATTTTATTTACTTTAATACAAATTGAACTTAAGATCATTTAACTTTTATTTTTCTTCTAATTTTTATTTTTTCAAAAAGAACACTTCTTTTAGATTTCAATTATAAAAATTCACAAACATCATATATGAATGACAATTAATTGATTCTCGTAGGACTTATAATAGCCCATTGCCAACACTACGTGAAACGTATTGGCTTTGGCGACCAATCCACTCCCGTAAGCCCAGGCACTGATAAAAACACCACATCCCCACTCACCAAAGACAATATGCAATCAGTTGATGTAACGAAATGACAATGTCAAATGTATTTCAGATTAGATAAGGTTGTCCCGCGACTAGGAAAGGTTAGGCAAGACTCAAGAATGTGTTTCTGACGTTAGTACTCATCAACTTTATGCCAACTGGCAACTGATTTCAGCATTCACCACATTCCAAGTTGTTTGCATTAAGGTAAGCATCAAGCAGCACGCACAGAAAAAACTGCGCATTAGTTTAGCCTTCGATGGAGTATTGTGTCCCGCTCCCATTCCGCCTGCCTTTCTTACGCATGTATTTGAAAGAAAGGCAAGATATCAAAAGGAAATGGCAAATAAGATATAGAAACAGATTTACACATTCAAGCAACTAGACACGAGCTGTGGCACAATATGAACTCTGTTTCACATTCCAATTTTTTTCTTTTCCTTTTTTCCTTTTCCCTTACCACGGAAAACCAGACAAATAATGTTATACAACTTGGAAAGTACTCGTTCAGTTGATTTCACCTGTACAGACAGACAGATTAACAGAGTTTCAGGATGGGATGCAAATCTGAGTCCATTCTAGTTTTAATCTTCACATGCTGCCCCACAGTTAACTTCTTCTATCTACAAAATGTACATGATTGAGAGAGAGAGAGAGAGAGAAGTTGGCATACAACAGCAACACTACTTCATTTTCCACTCAGTGGACATCCTTTTTATGTCGTCCTTTGCTCTAAATCATCACGAATATATATCCAGCGCCCCACACCCTTTTGATGTTGACGAGTGGTGAGTTCCAAAAATTTACAGTTTCATTTGTAATGTTGAAGATCAAGCTGCCAAAAACTCACGCATGCACAAATATTGGTATCAGAAGAATTCCAACAACTAGGTTAAATGGGAAAAATTATTAGCACAAGTATTCATCAGATTTCTACCTTCATCAGAGAAGGGAAACACACCACCAAGAAACTCATTACTTTCCCCCTCATCTTCAGGTTTTTCTTTCTCACAATAGCTAATGCTGCCGTCCACATCATCAGATATAACCTCAGTCGACTTGCGGCATCCACCAAGGTCCCCTGCCTTACAGTGGCCCTCCCTAAAATAGAGCCCAAGGTTTACAGGGTTCTCTGGTTCCACTGTGGGGACATTGGCATCTCTTCCATAGTTATCAGCCACTAATATTGAGACACCATTATTGCTATGTATGTTCGAGATTGGAGATTCTCCAGGCAAAGTTCTTCCACCAGGTGGCAAGTAGCTGTCTGATCCTGGCAACCCAATCTCGATACAGTTTGCATTGTCAGCATTCATGTTCTTTGGGTGCTGAAGTCGGGAAGAAAAGAAACTGAATGAATTCTGATTCAAGGTATTTGACTCGACAACCATAACCCCTTTTGTTTCCTGGTAGTGGCCATTCATAGTCTGGCAAGCTGGTATGCAAGGTTTCTCACAATTTATTTGATCCAAATCAAGCAGATGTTCAATTCTTCTTGATGAACCTATTAATAAACAAATTATAGATTTTAGGAAAGAACAGTACCAGAATAAGGTAGATAAGCATTAAGATGTACTGAGGAACTAACGGAAGGAAACAAAAGAGAAATTTTTATTTTGTCATATGGAATAACCAAAGGATGAGCATAATAAGGATGGATAGTATATCTACTGATGACGAGCTGTGCCAAGAACTGTGGAGAAATGGGAGAACAGGTACAAGTTTCTCTTGGTGGTCTTTTTGGGCAAAAGTGACGAGTACAAATGAAATTCAAGCAAAATCAAATAAAGGAACAGACAGAATTATATCAAAAGTAAACAGAACAAAGTAATTCATAGACAAACGTCTGTCTTACCACACTCTGAACTTTCTGTTGAGCTAAGTGATGCTGGCTGTGAGTGACAAATAATAGTCTCCTGTGTTGGCTTGCCTTCAGCTTGGAACAGCTCCGATGATGAATGAGCACAATTTAGCCCCGAAATGCCTCTAGATATAATACACAAGAAGCAATCAGCAAGCGTAACAATAAAAAGACAGGTAAGAATATTGGTTGTCCATGCCAAACCTAAATCTAGCCACCAATTATTCACCAAACTAGCACATGATCATACACAACATCCATTTCGAGGCCATGAAATAAAAGAATTCAATGATGTTATTCGTTCAACAATATATTGAATTAGAGTTTTGTACAACCTGAAGAGGTAGGGAACAAGTAGAGTGAGCAGTAGGAAAACACTTTTATATGTTACTAAAAATAAAACAAAATAGAAACTCAAGTGACGACAATTATAATCTGTGGACATCATGAAGCAGCAAATAGCCAAATTTTAGTTTAATAAAATTTTCCAGTAACTTATTAGCAATTCCAGAAATTTATCCTCAATTTCAGTAAAAATAGACCCTATTCATTTCCAAAATTTCACAATAAATAATCTCAGATCACAGCAGTTCAAAAGAAGGCAGTTTTGTCACCTGTCAAGCAAGCCTGTTTTGAGATTATGAAAATGGTCAAAAACTGGCAATAACTGCTTCTGCTTTATTTCAATTTCATGGGCTGGAACCTTTTCAATTTCCGATTCTCCATCACCATCACTGTCAATCCACGGCAAATCCATCACATAGAAACTTATCTAGAACAATGAAGAAAATAAATCACGGTCAAAAAACTAAAGCACATAAATTATATAACTAACATACATTGCACCTTGAGTAAGTACCTTAGATTTTTGCCATATTGGCAACCTCCCGGAGCTAATCTGTACCTCTGCATTAGATAGATAGCAATGGAATCCATCATGGGACTTTACAGAGCAAGCTTTTCCTGTCTTCTTTTCACTGACATCATAATTGACATCCAGGAATTGTATGCTGAGATTATCTTCACAACCTAAATCATCTTGATTTATTTCAGCTGCTTCATGTCCATTTGTACTGCCAAACATGCATTCCTCTCTTTCTGGCCAATCTGAACTTCTACACACATCCCACCATTGAACAGGTTCAACTTTGACCTTCAGGTCATCCTCTTGAATATGCACATATGAAGATGACCGGACTCTTGAACCTTCAACTGGTTCTGGCCCAACTGAAGGAAGAAGCTCATGTTGAACTACATGACCTGATGGGGTGTAAACTAACAAATACTCTAAAGCTTTGACCCTTGAATTAACATGAAGATTGTTTTGGGATACAGAATTATGAAACATGGCAGCAACTGCTCCAGATGGGACAAAAACCTTGCCTGTAGCACTTCCAGTGGCATTGCCAACAATATTAAGCCATCCAAAACTACTGTACTTTATCCTGCTAACAACTGAAAGTGAAACTGGAGGTGGAGGTGGAGGTGAAGGTGAAGGTGAAGGTGAAGGTGAAGGTGGCAAAGGACAGTGAGTGATTGTGTAAGATGAAGTAGACCACCACGGCAAAGATGGAACTGGAAATAGAGAGGGCTCTTCACCCATTGAATTAAATGACTGGAATCCAGCATCACCACCAAAAGGAGATAATACGAAAACATGGCAGGTTCCTTTAGATGAAACAATACCAATCCACTGACTGTAGTGACTAAAGCATATGTCCTGAATCAGCTATCAGATAAAATAAAATAAAAAGTCAGAATAAAAAATATAGAATGCTAAAGAAGAAAACTGGTAATACATAAATTCCATGCTTACAGCTGATGTTATTCCACGATGCAGTCTATAAAGATGCACATAGGAAGCATCCCAGTCATAGGTTTCAACATTGCGTCCACTCTGTACGCGAGATGGCATAATTCGGAATATATTTATGTTATTCCCATAAACTGAAGCTGTAACCAAGAGTGTTCCACTGGGGTCAAAACATAGTGCAGATATGGGACTGGTGTGAGCCTTGAATTGGGAAATGACAGCTCGGGACACAAAATCCTTGACAACAACCTACAATCGACCATTTGTTCCAAGCATTAAATCAAGATAGAATGAGAAAAAGATACCAAATTTTGATAGGAGAAGAAGGCCTAAAATGACCAGAAATGCATAATAACAAATATTTGAGCATTGACATGTTCTTGCTAACATCGCTTCAACAGAAGAAATTTTAAAAACAACCAGAGACTAACATATATTACCATTTGGCCAAAAGCTTATTTGGAATGATTTTAATTAGGAAACATTAAACTTCTAATCCATAATCTATGCCAGGCAACATATTTTGGATTTGTTAGAGGATTTCCTGTATTTTTACATCCATTCAACATTGAATTTGTTTTAAAAAAGGGGGCCTTCTGTCCAAAATATGAAATGGAACTGTACGGCCATTGGTATTATTAGATCATTGGAACAAATATAGGCCAAGAAATTGGTTTTTATTTAAAAGGTTAAAATTTTAAGTTGGTCAGAAATTCAATTCAAAGTATGAAGAGTATAAGGCAAACCAATACAACATTCAATGAATTCATCCAGAACATACAAAACCTTCTTATATGAGATCCCATCAAAACCTTTGGATGAAGCCACAGGTCCAGCATTTGAATGAAATAAAGTGCTGTCATCAAATTATCACCACTGCCATCTATGCTATACAGAATTGTAACTATCAACTTTTAATTGTGTCAAATATGCGCCCATATAAGTAAGTAAATAACATGGGACAAAGAAAAAAGGATCAGTAAATAACTCAACCAGCTAAAATCAGATTAACATGACGCAGTCTTTTAACGATTTGAAGAGTTAAAAAGAGAAACCTTACCACCCCAGCATTATCCATGTCCGTTCCAGGAAGTCTGCCAACTTTCCAGCCAGAACTTGACGACACCGGGGAATTAGATCCGTCAGGAAGCAATTCTTGACAATATTTTGAAAAAGTTCTGTATCCCATGTCCCCCAGATTAATGATTCCAGCAGCCAACTGCTTACTAGACTCCACTGCGCAACGAGCTACCAGACTGCTGCCACCAGGCGATGTTGATGGACTCACACTTGGAGAAGAAGAAAAGTTTTGTGGACTTAAGCGGCTAGTGTTTGACAGACATGGACCATTTGAGGCATAAGCTAACCACCTAGGACCCACTGTCATTGGACCATAACCTACATTAACTCCAGTTGTTCCTTGCCCAGCCAAATGGGGAACAGGATATGTAAGAACACTGAATTTATTCTCAAGTGTGACAGCATCAATGCAATATATCTGTCATCAAATGTTAAGAATATGAGTATGGCATCTATGGTAATTCCATAATCTTCAAATGGATAGACATTAAACTAGAAGATATGTAGCAGTTCTGCATGTAGCAAAGTTTTTTTAATGCCAAGAAATAAGACTTCTGTCAAACTGATAATCCAAAACAGAAAATTCATCCATTTGAAAATTAAAAATTCAATACGAAGGCAAACGGTAGAAAGTATTTATGAAAGAGAGAAATCCATAGTTATATTTGAGTCAAAGTGAGATTCAAAGTTCAATAATACCAGCCAGAAAATAAACATTTCATGTAGAACTCAATTTCAAAATAGTGTAGCTCACAAAAAATTGAGCGCATAATTCAACGAAAGTAAAGTATCTGTACAAGCAGTCAATTACTTGAGTCGCCAGACCCACAGCTACAATGTGAGGACTGCATCTAACCAAAAGCACAGCTGAGCGGAATCTTAGGACATGCACATAACAGTGTGAGCGAAGAGAGTAAAATCGAACAGAAGTAGGTGAATTAACCATGCTTCCTAACTGAGAGTCAATATTACTATCTCTTCCCAATCCACTTTGATGACTAAGATTTTGATCAAAGTTTAAGCCATTTGTATCATCCCCTGCAACAACCAATAGTAAAGGATGCAAAGATATGAATCCTTCATGTCCATCAGACTTAGAAGGGAGGGGTTGCATCTGTAAAAATGAAACTGGACCATCACGCTTTGAAACCAATTCCATGAAATTGGATGCATCCTCCACATCAAGCACTTGAAATCCATTCTGATAACCAAGGAGGAGAACATGCTTCCAAACAGATGAACTTAAATCCAGTTTGTCAAACCCAGCCCATGTTACCTGTTCACCAATAAACTCTCAAATCTAGATCCAGATAAACAAAAACTTACAGAACAATGAAAATGCAGAAGCAGATTAAAAACCGCAGAACCTAGAACCCCCATGTTCCACAAATATAAAGGATCATGATTCAGAAAATACATTAGAATCAACAATTTGTTTGCATAGAGGTAGCACTAGCATGTGAATGTTTTCCTAAAAATGAGAACTATAAAAACAGAACAAAATGCTTCCAATTCATAAACAGTAGCAGAGGACTACCCCAGTGTCGACTAATTAAGAAGCCTGATTAACAAGCTCTCACTTGAAATAACGTTCTACTATATTAAGGGGCTAGTTCAAACTTCTTAAACCTAAGCAAAACATAACAAGCACTCGAGCAGAGACAATGTCATTTCCAGACCAACATCATTCAAACTAGACAAAAAAGCCCAAAAGGGTGAGCAATTATAAGATTTCTGGACAATCACAGGATAGCACTCGAAACAACAAGTAACTGATGTATAAAATAAATGATAGCATAAGCAAATATTCCCATTCATTCTTTCACCACACAACTCAAGCCTCTGGAAGAAAACTAACGTCACATTATAAACCAACTTCTAGGTAGCTAATTTGAGGCAAACCAAAATTTCAGAAAATGAAAAAAGAAATGACGAAAAAGAACCTGATCTTTACGATCCTCAGTAGAAGTGGAAATGGAAGAAGCAACGGAGGCACTCGCAGAGCGAACCGTGGTGGAAGCATTAGTGGAGACGGTTTTAAGGCAAGAAGATATAATCCTCAGTGAATTCGGCAACAAGCCGTTATTTCTGCTCTTTCCTTTTTTCATTTATCAACCTTCTTCTCCTAAACTCCCATCAACCACAGCTACAGCAACAAGAAGAAAAACAACCGGCCGCGACTTACAACACGAGGCCTCTTCTCCACCCCCGCAACCGCCGACCTCCTGCATCGGCCGCCGAGCATCGCCGATCGCCGCCGACGATCGGATAGAACATCCAATGACACTCGATCGCAGTCCGAAAGAGGCCGAAATCGGAAGGTTCGGTTTCAGTCAGTTTTGAATCGGGAAGAGAGCTGAAGCTTATCTATGGAGTAGCTGTGTGTAGTGGCAGCAGTTTCTTTCTCTGTCCTTTGGACCTTTTAATTATCTTTTCTCTGGTTTCCATCCCTCTCTCTCTCTCTGTTTACTTGCTGTAAAATCTTCTGTTCTTTCCCTTTCTCTTGCTTTCTTTTCTCGTCTTTTCATTTTCAATTTGCTATTGGCTGGAACTTGGCAAATAAGTCACTATTTAATATTTTAAATTGTTTTAATCTTATATCAATTTATTATACAATTAAAAATATTTTATGGACTTTTTTTTTCTTAGATCAGGAGTAACTAATTCCCTTGCTGATTTGTAGGCACCTCACAGGGTGGGACAGCTGATCTAAAGATTTAAAGCTGCTCCATACCCAAAGTAACCCCTGACCTTTGATTAAAAATGAATGAGTCCCTGCCACTCAACCACACCCGTTAAGTTATTTTATAGACGTTTTAATATGAGATTATTTAGTCAACCCTGACCGATACAGGCCCGAATACAAGTATAAGATAGTTCATTACAACATTGGTTATAGGCGAAGGTCGTTCAATCCTAGGATGATTAAAGTATACATATATATGTTCATTATCAAATTAACAATGGTATTAATTAATTAATAAGTCAGTGGCGGCCTTGGAATGTCTGCAACATTTTTACACTGTACATTAATTCTTCTACGTAATCATCTCTGAGCTTTCATACAAATTCCTAGCTAGCTATTGCTTCCACTGCTAATTCAGCTGAGGAAGGAGGCAGATCAGGCATTTCAGTGGAGGAATCACCGTAGGATTGCCCAAAACACTTGTCCTTAGCTTCCGTCCTTCATGTAGTTCTTCATTCTGGTGTGGTGTGGTGTGGTGTGGTGGAAGAATACCAAACTCTTCTGTAACAGGAATACATGTATATATATATACATACAGTCTTTGATGAACACCATGCTACTAAAGCTTATTTACCCGCTGTGCACCGAAGAGTAATGGCGGTGGAATATAATTAAAAAAAAAACTTATATACCCAGTTCTTCCTTTTATCTGCATTCCCACTTTTTGCAGCATGTATTGGCAGAGTATCATCCATGTCCTTTATGCTAACTTTCAATTAGACACTTGCATCATACTGTGAGTTTAGATGAACCAACGCAGAGTTGATTAACAAACCGGTTTACTAACAGCCAGCTGCACGGAGCAAACTGCAGCTTAGATGGTTGCTCTTGGAATCCAAATCCACCAATCAGTTTCAGCCAAATTGATACAAGTTTAATTCTTTTTGAGTGATTTGTATTGTCCTGCAAGAAGGATGTCTTCTTCTAAAGCTTTTCGGAAGAATGATATTTTGCCTTTCTTCATCGTCTTCAAGGAACTTAGATTGCCATTCAGAATCTCAGTAACCTGTCATTAGGTTCCAAAAGCAAATGTAATCAACCACACTGCTCAAAACAAGTTGCTCCTTGCACATAACATCATCCCTAATAACTAAGCTATGAAATTGGGTACCAAAGTTTCTTTTCTGTACCTGAGTCATTTGCGGTCGTCGGATGGAAGACCGTTGTATGCATAAAGAAGCAGTCAACAGTACAAGATTCAATTGCCGAGCATCGTAGTCCTTGGCGAGAGTAGGATCAACAAGTTCCATAATCTCGTTCTTCTTTAGTAAGGGCTTTGCCTGACAAGTTCAAAACCTGAGTTTAGAGCCTAATCCACAGGATATTAGTAAGCGTTCTTTTTTTTGGGAGTAATCATATTATTGTACTAATCATACCCACAAGACAAGACTTTGCTGTGAATAATCCAGAGCTCGGCGTCCGGTGACTAGTTCCAGTAGCAGTACTCCAAAGGCAAAAACATCAGTTTTTTGATCAACTATTCCATGCATCAAGTATTCGGGAGCAAGATAGCTGACAGAGAGAACTAAATGGTTAACCCAGATACATAAAAAACAGAGAACGGGTTAGTCCCAGGTAGCTATACAAACCCGAATGTGCCTTCAAACTTGGAAACAGTATGGTGAGTCCAATGCTCCGGTAGCCACTTCGCCAGCCCAAAATCACAAATCTGTGATAAATCTCTGTTAATATCTACTGATAAAAGTAATGAATCTGCTCTGACTCAGAGCCATATTGAACAGAAGAGGATAACATCTATCAAGAAAGGAATCAAAAAGAAGCAATTTACGTTTAATCTATTAAAAGGAAGAGCTTTGGCTGGCATGATCAAGGATACCTTAGGCTCAAAGTCCTCAGTAAGCAAGATATTTGCAGCCTTGATGTCCCTGTGTATTATTCTTCTCTGGCAACCTTCATGAAGATACAGTAAACCCTGAGCAGTCCCCAAAGCAATCTTATACCTGATACTCCAATTTAATGTCTCTTTGGAACCTGTATAACTGGACACTTGTCAGTTAAAACAAATGGGATTTGATTGAAATAGACACCTTCACATCTCAAGAAAAGACAACCCAAAAAGCAACAAACCGACCATAAAGCAGGGAAGCTAAGCTCCCACGAGGCAGATATTCAAGAACAATGTGCATTCCTCCGTCGATCCCATATCCAACCAACTTAATTGTATTACGGTGAGTTACATGGGCCATAATCCCCACCTCAGATAGGAAGTCCCCCACTTTTTCATCCGTTGTTCCTCGTGTTAACCTTTTTACAGCTACAAGCTTCCCACTTTGCAGGTATCCCCTGTAAACCTCAGCATACCCACCTTTTCCTATCAAATTTCCTACACATAAATGATTTTACATTCTACTTCAGCTCTTCCCATCATACCTTTAGAGTTCTATTATTGAAATTAGTCGATAATTTCAATCAAGCAAGAAACAAGGAATTAATACAAACCTTGGCTGAAATTGTTAGTTGCAGATTCCAGCTCTGGGAGAGTAAAACTCTTTCTGGGAGCCTTTAAACTGTCGCCATTGGTATTCAGGAAAAGATTTGGTATCATACCAAAGGCTTCTCTCATACTACGACTTCTTCTCACAGAGAGCTTGAAAGCATTAAGCGGATGCGACGTAGCTACTGATTTCTTTGATTTGCTTCTTAGTAATTGGACGAATCCACGCCAAAGCGAAGTGGGTTTTGGATCTTTCTGTGTATCAATGTCCGATGTTGGTTCCTTGGACGACCAATTTTCAGAATCTTCGCTTCTAAAGTAATCTTCAAGCACCCCAACCGGAGAACTTACATCTGTCTTCTTCTCCATTTCTTTAATACTCATCATTCATCAAACCAACCAAGCCCGATTTGCCTTCGGCACTGTATTGTATGAAGATTTTGGAAGAAAGAGTGAAATTGATAGGTAAGAAGAAAACTTTTGTGGATAACAGAGAAATTAGTATCTTATCCCGAATTTGACAAGTTCAGTATATTCTTTGTTTCTCCAGCAGAGGAGAACACAAGAGAATTGACGATAAAACACAAAGCCAATACGCGTACTTGGAGTCTAGGACGAATCACGAGTACACGACGCGTGGTTACAAAGAACACCAATCAGATGAATTTGAAATCCGAGGTAAAACAAGAGTTCGTGCAATAGGAAATGAATCCAGATACAGAAAGTTACAGAGAAGAATGGATATACAAAAAAAGGAAAAATAAAGGCCACGATAACAAGTAGAGAAGGCAAAAACTGAAACAACAGGCAGCGGGGGAGGAGACAACGTCAGGACATTAAGACGAAAGAACAGGAATAAGAACCAAAACAAAGGTCTGTCTTCCAAGGCAAAGAAAGAAAGAAACCACCAAAAGGACTCGCTCTAAAGTTTCATACGGCCGAATCACGCAAACCCGTGTAGTGAAAGCTCAGGGACATTGAATGAACATTTACGTTAATCGTGACAGGTAAAAAAGAGGAAGACAAGGGGTCCTGTAACGGGGAACAAAGAATTCCGGAGAAGCTGAAAAATCTCAGAGACAATATGGCAGAGAAGGAGCAGAACAGAAGGGAAGCTAGAAGTGGACGTAAATTAGCCGTTTCTCTTTAAAGCGTCTGGACAGTCGCAGGCTTTTCAAAACTGGTCCAAAGATTGGCTCTTTCCCACTATTTAATGCTTTGAACAATTTACAAGCGGACAGCAGACATGAAACCAGTGAAAGAAAACAGACGAGTACATGGTAAAATTAAAAGATCCCGGGAAAGAGTAAGAGGTTCGTCTTCTTATCCACGACACAACATGAATGGTTATGCGTACGTTGGTCAGAGGTGGCTCTTGTTGGTCAGAGGTGGCTAATGACAAACCATCATAAATATTTATGTCATCATCGACACAAAACCTTTGTTGAAAAGCTCTACTGTTATGTGTTTACTTGATGCTTATGCTTGGTTAGTGAGCAGCCACCAAAACTTGGAATTCTAATTCTAGAATGGTACAATCTTTAAGGTTCTCTCTTTCACCTTTTTTTACAAATCACGGTACAATAGCAATAGGATTTTTGGAACATTTATTATAACGAAAGACAAATGTTTTTAACGACAATATCCAAGTTAAAAACTCTGTTCTAATTGTACGGTTAAGGTGTGGTTTTGCATAAATCCATGAGAAGTTGTGTCCATCGAAGACATGAAAGGAGCATGTCTTCTGACGTGAGGTGCGGTCTTAAGCACATTGAATTGCTTGATGCGAGTCCAACAAGGTCATTTCCACAACTACTATCAATTTTTTGCAATTTACAGCACTATCAGTAGTTCCAATATAATATGTTCCAAGTCTTACACATACTTCATTCGCACTTCACCAATCAAAGCAGATCCAATCCAACCCACTTTCCAACACCTATTAGACTTTCAATCAAACACCTAACCTTGTCTAGACTAACAACCATACAACAACTCTACAATTATACTTTCTTTACAATGATTTTCAAGGTAACTCTAATATCATGACTTTATACGATTAACCCTCGAGCAAGTAACTAAGATTACCAAAATAATTATGGAAAGAGATAAAATGTAGATAAAACATTTATTGAATCAAATCAAATCAATGATAACATAACATATTTTATTTCGTGATATCAATAGTTTAATTATAATATAAGATCACAGGTTTAAGTTACAGAATCAGCCTCTGTTAGAGTGTCTCATAATGACTAGACGTGAAAATGTTAAAATGTTTATAAGTAGTAAGGGTCAACTATCCAAACAACTAGTTCTAGTTATTTAGACAATAGTTGACCCAAGCCCAATTCTTGATAGTGAACTCTACACTCTGTCCATATTTAAAAATTCAACAACGCTTTGTAAAAATACAAAAGAAAAGTTGTGTATGTTACGACTCTCTCTCTAAATCTCTGCAAAGCGGGAAGCCTTGTGTACTGGATACGTTGAAGTTAATAGTTTAATTGTAATATAATTAAACAATACATCAAAGATAATCAATACATATACAACTTAAAGATCACGATCTAAAAATTCATAATAACTCTTCTTATAACTTTATGTTAATCATTTTAATAAATTAGGGATTCAAACATTGCATGTATAAATCTTTTCATAATTAAGAGAAAAATTATTCTGAATATTAAAAATCTATATTCAAACAAATTTTGAAATACTTTTTTTTGGTTAATAAGTATATTTTATATCTGAAAAACATTGGAAGTTGAAATTTTAAATGATTTAGATAGACTAACCGAACAATATTTAAAAAGGTATATAATGGATAGTGTATAATCAGTTAAACCGTCAGATGGTTGATGGGTCAATCGATGGTCAATCAACTAGTGGGTCATTCACCTTTGACGAAGTAAAACGATTATAAAAATTCTCCCTATATTTCGTATATCAATAGGATTCATATTGAATAGAATTGTTTTTGTTGCTATGGAATAATTAATGTATTTTAGGATTTTGTAAGGTAAGTTTAACCTAACTTCTTCTTTAAAGTTGTACAGTAAAAAAAATATCAATTAAAAGTATGATTGATTCATGTATGAATAATTTATATTAATGTATTTATTATAGGTACGTTAGAAATAAATTTTGTTAAGATACATTTCTCAATACTCGTATGTATCTATTTACGTACTGCTGTAATTTGAATTATTATATTTTAAAAATTATTATTTACTCTTTTATAATGTTATTTAATTAGTTATTACACAGTTTATTTATCATATTTTTAAAATTTTTATTTTGATCAAAATAATGCAATTTTAATATGAAGATTATGAATTGAAGAAGTTTTATAATAATTTAACAATATTACAAGAAATAAATTATAATTTTCAATTCAGTAAACCTTAATTTCTAAAAAGAATTCATCCCAAACCGACAACTTCCTATGAATCCGTTGTATTTTGATATAAAATGCATAAAACAAGTCCAAATCGTGTGTTACTGCTCCTGTTCAACACAGCATGCAGTGTTCACTGTTCAGTTATGTATCAAAACGTTTCGTTATCTTGTTCTAAAAAGGTTGAGCCCCAATTCTAAGGGCTCCCAGTCGCAGGCCCGACCACTACTGGAGGATTGAATCACGGTCTGATCCTGAGCAGCCCCCTAACAGAGCGGTCCATTTTTTTCCGTTGCCGAGAGTCGAATCTAAGACCTTGTTCCAACTGACCCTGTTAGTTAACCACTCAGGCAACCCGTGCGAGCCGTCTGATCTTAGCGATGTAGACATCTGATCTTAGCGAAAAACTTCTCTAGTGCACCAAAATTGATCACAAACAGATTAGCGGTCAACAAGGTCCGATTACGAAAGGAGAGCTTGGCAATGGCAGGCTTCTCGTGTGGATTTTGCTTTAATAAGTTATTCAGCTAAAATTCTCTGACTCTTTGATTGGTATTAAACACGTGAAATAAAAGAGTCGACGTTATGTCAATATTATCATATAGTTGCGAATATGGCCACGAAACCACAAACCTCACACGGCACCTCAAGAAGGGCGCGCCTGCCGGAAGAGCCTAGTTCCCCACTCGCTATCTCAATAATAATAATTGTAATTAAGAGGTTAAAACAAAAAATTATCGTAAATTAAATGACTTATAAATATATTTATCCATAACAACAATGCAATCAACATCATTGCGAATGCTTCTTTCAGTGTCCTGTACTAAACAAATAGGGTCGGGTGACATATAATTGAAGCATTGACAAGGATGGTTCAACTTTAAGGAGTATTAATAAAATTATTCTTTTATAATTACAAAATTATATAAATTTAAGTTACAGAAATAATCACTTCATGAAAAAAACAGATTACGTATAATGTGACTCTCTTTACTCCAAAAGGTGAAAAACTTTGTTGGAATATAAAAGTGAGAGTTTGTCCTATGTTGAAAAAAGAGAGGAAAGAAGATTAACATATAAGTCTAGTGAGCTACTCCACCTATCACCAATTAGTTTTAGGATGGAGCCTTACTTAAACTTGTATGTGGTCTAACTTTTCTTCTCTTGTGGACCCGTAGGCCTATTGTAAATTCTAACACGGTATCAGAACGGGTTGCTCTTATGTTAGTCGTTAACATCTCGACATGATAGATTATGTCAAGTGTTAGACCCACACGTGAGGGGGTGTGTTGAAATATAAAAGTGGGAGTTTGTCCCATATTGGAAAAAGAAAGGAAAGAAGACCAACATATAAGTCTAGTGAGCTACTCCACCTATCACCAATTGGTTTTAAGATGGAGCCTTACTTAGACTTGTATGTGGTCTAACTTTCCTTCTCGTGTGGACCCGTAGGTCCATTGTAGTGTGATTTATCAACATTGTATTCCCCATTAATAAGTGGGTCAGATTTGACCACGCAGGCATCCCCTAACTATAACTCTGTATGATGGTGGTATAATTCTGTTCCCCAACTATGATTGATTGTATTGTGTGGGTTTAGTTGTATTTAACCACTATTTGAATGTTTTCTTCTCCTACTTCTAATTAAAAAAAAGGAAGAGTTGGAGATGGAGGGAACGTCCCTTTGTGAAAATAGCAATACCATGCTATAATTTAAAAAGTTAACACGTAAACCACACACTCGTATGTTGGGCTTTAATATGATTAGTATCATCATTGCACCGACAATCTGTTTCGTGACAACCAAGTAAGTTACAAATGATTAGTGGTATACAATCATCTCCTGTGCCAGCCATCAACCCCTCTTGTCTCTTATCTCTTATTTCTTATTTTTGGGCTTTTGCGAGTAACAATTTCATACTCTATTTTATTAAATTTTATCAACATAAATGTATATAGAACTAACATAAATTTGTGAATAATATTCAGTGACACAACGTTAGAATTATTTAATTAACATTCAAATAAACACAATTACCAATTTTAATCAATATTTCATAATATACACTTACATCATACTTTTTTTATAAATAATTTATCTATTGTTAATATTACAATTACAGCAAACTCAATAAAACTCCTAACATAAATTAATGGTTTCATCTATTTATTGATTATTATTATGGTATTCATGTAAACGTTTTATTTGGATACTACGTGGTTCTGCCGGATTTTGGCTGAACTGTGGGTTGCCGTTTGGCTCCATGAATCGGCTGTTCGCGATGGTGAGCTTGACGTGAAGGTAC
>JANIPN010000009.1:35680918-35691814 GCA_027478595.1 Erythroxylum anguifugum
GTCTGGCCCATCAGGAGTTAGATTCCCATGCAAACACAACGACTCACGTAAAAACCTAAACCTAGCGACAACTCCAGATATATAAGGCATTATTCCTATCGGATTTAGGTATGAGAATACAACTCCGCTTCTCTCTGTTTACAGCAACCAAAAACCCTACAAAAAGACTGACTTGAGCGTCGGAGGGGCCTTCCGAGAACCAACCCCCGACGTGCCTTCATCTGTTTTGCAGGTATCTCACAGCCAGAATCGCATAGAACATGGATCAGAACAACGATGTTCAACCCCAACGGAATCCGGCTGAACCACTGTGTTTGTTATAACGACCCTCTAACCCTTTATCAACAAGAATGCGATAACGAACTCCAAGAGAGGCAGATAGTGAACAGGAAGATAGTGCAAAGTAGAGATTCTGTTCAGGGTGTTCAATATCAAAGTGAAAAGGAATCCTTTTCTTACGGAATACTGAAAGCTTAAGCATGTCTTCAATATGGTTTAAGAAATCAAATTGGAAACTGATGTTTGTGATTGATGACAACAAGATCAGCACTTGGTACAACAGTATACGAGGTATTCTTTACATGACAAATTATGATAAAGCTGTTCCTTGTATTTCAAGTTTCCCAACTTGCTGATTTGCATCACACAAGCGAACTAGTAATTACCACTATCTCAAGCTGTAACTAAGTGTACCTTTTTCTACTGAAAGTAAATGATTTACAGGTGGAAGGAAGCAAAGAGATAAAGGAAAATAGTTAAGAAAAAGGGCACGAAAATTATTATCGAAATTTATCCTTCTCATCATCTGCCTTCCATTTCCATACACCTTTGGAAGAGTCGGTTATCTTTACAACCTTCTGTTTAGGTTGCTGTCTCTTTCTACGGACATGTTCTTGATCATTATGATTCGATATGATTACATCAACTTTCACAATATGGTGATCAGAAGTCCCTTTCGAAGAGAACACTGAGTAGGACCCTGGAATAAATTTGTAAGGTGAATTAGGGGACGCCAAGATGTAGTCCACCCGAGTCCCGTACTTGCATGTCCCTTGCACATCTTCATTCAGGTGAAAAGAAAACAAAAAAAGTGTTTATGTCATTAATTACACAAACTAAAAGCTACAGGCAACATAGTTACAGCGTTCAGAATGATTTTTCTCACCCTGTCCTTTAGCTATCATGACTACTGACTCGCATTCTCCTGCAAAGTCCTTCGCATCTGCGTAGTGATTACTCTTCAGAAACTTCATCACTTCAACCTTGGGTGTTGGCTTTCCCATCTCTTCGTAGTACTGCAACATGATTATGATAGTTGTTTCAGATTACGTTAAGACAACAAAGAAGAAAAAGGTTGGACTTTCTTGTAGGATTACCTTAACGATGTCTGCCCATCTCTCAGCAGAATAATCGGTCCCATCTAGAGAGTTAAGCCCTCCTGCCAAGATGTGGGGACCATCACTTGATTGTATTATGGCATTTATTTGCTTCATCCTCCAATTCTCGTCCAGATGATCAAGGTGGGTACAGTGAAAGTTGATCTCTCCTACAAGGGGCACATCAACTGTGGCCTTGAGAATATTCCTGGATTCGGAGAGAAATCAGTTATGGAGTGTCAAGATTCTTTCTGTTGCTCAATCATTTTCGTAACTACCAGAGCATTTGACGTCTGTGACTCGTGTGATTACTTATATCCTAATTTGAAGACAGTTAAGCCTTTCAGAATCCCAAAAAGATGCTATTACTGGAAGTAGTTGGCACTTTATAAAACAAATTAGTTGCTCTGGCACTCTGGCTGGGAATAATTGTGACATTGATGGTAGAGTGGTAGGTCAAAGTCACTGGTTTTCGCTACTCCATTTCATTCTTGTGAAACTGCCACTTAAGTAAAAGATCTGCATGATCACCTAATATATATGCTGAGTAAACAGCCAGTAATGAAACAAAATAGCATATCTTTTTTTAAAAAAAGAGAAAATTTTAAGTTAAAGTTACATATCACCTTAAAATTTTCATTAAATTTTAATTTTTAAAATATTTTAATACTTATAAGTTAATTTTTAACATAATCATTATACAGAAGAGTAGACTTTTCAAGATTTCAGCTAAATTGTCCTAATAATTTAATGAAATGGAATACCTACATTTCAGCTTTACCAATGCACAACTCACCTGACGCAAGAAACTTAAACCAATGTCTCTTTTCCATCAAATCTTGAAGATCCAAAACATGAGAAAATTTGAGCCTTCTAAGGGTTTTTACAGGATAAACTTAACCATACTGGGTGCTAGTTTTCTGGGGATTTTTAAATCAATATTCTCCCTCTCCTAAATGGCCAGAATCTAAAGGGCTGGAATACTTTTCAGCAAATCATGCTCTTTTTAATTCTTGAATTCACATCTGTTTTCTTTCCTATTCTTAATTTTATATATATTGCCTTGAATGTTAATCTTTCATTAGTATTTTCTGAGAAACTGTTGGCAATGCTCACTTATAAGAGTATGAAACAATGCAACAGAAAAAAAAAAAAAAGAGGCAATGGATTTCTTCTCTACATGCAGCCAGGATGAAAAGAGGAACACAGAAACATAAGGAAGTGCCTGATCAGGAGGTTTTGAGATTGTATACAACTATACTACCCCACATGCATTCATGCAGACAGACCTTCATCAACTGAGATCCTTAAAAGTTACTGTACATGACAATTCTTTATGTGCATTAGCTGGAGAGATTATTGCTGACTGTTGAAAAGCAGAAACTTTTCTTTATTATCCAAAACTTTTGGCCCATGCGTCCTACACTCATGTCTGGATAAAAACAGTTGGATGAACTATAACAAAAGTGAATCAGAAACAGGCAGGCCTTGCTGGGTTCAAAATTAACTGAGAGACAAATTTAGACAAACCTGAAATCAGTATCGTCAAAGATCTTCTGCACTTTCCATCTTTTAATTGGCCACTTGGACAAGATGGCATTTCCATATTCAGGAGCCCAGCTCTCGGCAAACACATAATCCATTCCCAGAGCAGCAGCTAGATCGGAGAGGGGCTTCATTGCTTTCTCCTCCTCCGCTTTCACATCTTGCAGGGCCAATACATCAGCGTCCAACTCTTTCAACACGTCAAGTACAGTCCTAGTAATCCCACATCTGCCTTCCTCGACACCATCCCCCATATCTCTCACAAAACTCGCACTTTGTGACCTTGCAGGAGCTTTTCCTTTGAGAATTCTAGCTGAATTGCTACCTAAAGAGCTTCCCTCGTTTTCATCTTCTGCATAGCTCAATTGCCTACTTTTTAGCAATGATATCTCATTATCTGGCAAATTGATGGATACCCTCAACTTGGATTTAGCAAACTTCTGCTGTTTAGTAAGATTATCATCCCCCGTCATGGAACTCGGATGCAGAGGAGACTGCTTTAGTATGCTCCTTGGTCGATCATCTGCAGACTTTGTCCGTAAACTACCTTCTATCGACCTTTTATTCCTCACAGAACCTTCATTTTCATCACCGAAACTCGAAAACCTCACTGCTTGAGGCACTGCAGATGCCATTGAGAACAGGGCAGCATTAAAAGTTGCAACTTTTATCCCCTTCTCCTCTGATTTCGGATGAACTGCAGCAGACCCGTTAACGATGGAATCATGTTCTGTTGTCCCATTTGGAGATATGGAACCCAAGTTTCCGAAGTTCTTGATGACAATTTTGGGCTTGAATCTCCGGCGAACTGGCCACCGGAGACGAGAGCAGAGCCGCCTGAATCTTCTACCAATAATTCTGAGCATTGGGCTTAAAAGGCAAGAGCCGTTGCAGATGATGATAGCGTGCTAAAGAGAAGGCTTTTACAAAGCTGTTTCTTTCAAAGGCGAAATCTTTTTTCCGCCTTCAAACACCCTCCTCGACATACATGAAGATCGTCGCTTCATCATCAGTTTCTAAAATGCTTTGCCTTCTTCCGGGAAATGGGTTGGTGACACTTGGCTGCGAACCAAGGCCGTTGTGTTTATAGAGAGATTAAAAAGAGGCCAAGTACTACCTGCTCCAAGTGGGTATGGGTTGTAGTTGTACGTATAGCCTTTGAGCTTAGCTGGTTACTAGCATTAGCATTAGCATTATTGATATAAATATAATAAAAGTAGGGGTTTTCGAGAAATAAAATTATAATATGATAGGAAAAGCAATCCATGCAGGTAAGCTGATATACGCTTACACATCTCCCATGCCTTCTCAGTCCAAAGTGGACCATGAGTTGTGCTTTTTCAAGAAAAACAAAAGGTAAATAACATAAAAGATTACTGTGATATACTTGATTATTCATCTTAGTTCTTGTGTTTTTAATTCGTTCATCTTAGTTTTTGTATTTTTTATTCTCATTCAAGATATCTCAATTGGGTATTTTTGGGCAAATTTGTCCTTAGAATCAAGAGATTAAAAAAATATATTTTAATAATCTAAGGGCAAAATTGTCTGAAAATATCCAAATGAGGTATCTTGAATGAGAATAAAAAATATAGGGACTAAGGTGAACGAATTAAAAACACAAGGGCTAAGATGAATAATCAAGTATATCGGTTGTTTTATGTGATTTGCCAAAACAAAAGAAAATTAACATATATAATACAAATTATTGGCTAAAAAGAAGCCTAGCTAAGGGACGCGAAGAAAGTTGACAGAAATGATATTAAGTTCATATGTAGTTGCGATAACCAAACAAAAATAGGGATTCAAGGAGTGAGTGAGACAAGTACAAGTCCTTTTTGTTTACAGTCGAGGGTTTTAAGCTGGATCGGATGTATCCATAAATGCAAGAATAGAATGTCACTTCTTCATCTTCTATGTTTGTATTTTTTCACAGAGATTGTTTCCAAATATCCTAAGTTACTAATATCATATAATTTATTAAAGTAAAAAAAAGTTTATTTAAGATATTTACCGATTTAATATACTTGGCTGATTAGGTCATTCATAGTACATCGAATGACAGTACGATCCCAAAGTCAATAATCGAACCCCTAACTTTTGGTTAAGGAGTTTTTTATATCAAGTTCTTTAAATCCCACTAATCTGTGCTAATTGGGGTATAGTTATTTTCTTTTTATTCCGAATAATATGTATTATTAGATAAGAGTGATAGTATGTTTCCAAAATTTATACACGTGTGGGCCCAACAAAATGAGTTTTTTAGACAAAGATGTTTTGTAATCATGTTAGTGAAAAAGATGTGAAACTGTTTGCATTAAAGCTACAAGTTTCAATAAGAGGAGTTGACCCTACCAAAAGTTAACGGATTTGAGTGGAACACGTAGGAGTAGCCTTGGTTGCATATCTTGAATCCAACGTGGAATAAAGAAGGAAAGTAGAAATATCTGATTTCGATTTTCCAAGGAGCTTTTCTTTTAATTTTACACGGGAAAGAAAAACAGGGAAACTAGCTCCGAGAATTTAATCCCCGACGTAGGGATCGAGGGTAAAGAGTTTCTCGCTGGTCCCGGTGAAGCTCATCTAAAAAGTTCCAGGGAGGCTCGCGCAGTAAATAAAGGCCCGGCGCCGCGACCGTGGCTAGAGCTGCCAAATGATCTGCACAGCAGTTCCCCTCTTGAGGCGTGTGTGCCAAATGAACGTCCCAGTCACGACGAATCAAGTCGCGAATACCTGTCACCAAAACAGAAAGCTCAGTTAGATCAAAAGGGGAAGCCGAAAGAATATTAATGACCGCAAGAGAATCCACTACCAGAAGCACGTGGC
The DNA here is from genome assembly GCA_027478595.1 of Erythroxylum anguifugum. Taxonomy (NCBI): domain Eukaryota; kingdom Viridiplantae; phylum Streptophyta; class Magnoliopsida; order Malpighiales; family Erythroxylaceae; genus Erythroxylum; species Erythroxylum anguifugum. Next base: position 35,686,666 of record JANIPN010000009.1, read on the forward strand.
GATAACCTCAATCCCAACGAGCGCAAATTTACTGTCACCTTCACAGGCTTTCTGTACCTCTAAATAGGCTAGAGAATTCATATCTTTACAATTTGTTATAGGATCTATGGAAGATCTTAATTTTTTTTATATATATCATCTGTATCGGTTTTCTTTATTACAGGTTTGATACGAGTTTAATCTACATTGATTGAGGTTTATTTTTCTCACAAACTTCAGACTATTAATTTAGATAATTTATTAAGTCACTTTATCCGAATCAAATTATATAATTTAATCGATAATTTTTTTAAGAAAAATAAAATGTAATTAATTGTTGTCTATCTTTATAGGAAAATATTTATCATTAAGTGTTTAGATTCAATCAAGTTTGAATTTAAAAAAATTAATTATAAAAATTTAGATAAAATTAAATTATAATTTGAGTTTGAGTTGGAATCTTAGTAGGTCACCTGATCATATATGAAGGCAACACATAAATTTATTTTTAATTTAAAATTTGTAATAAATTAAATTAAATATAATTAGTATTAATTAATAATAAGTTGATTATTATTTGACCAATATTAATTCAAATTTCTTACTCCTAAAAATTAGAAATTCTTAACCCTTTAAAAATTAAAAAACCTAACCAATATTACAAGAATCAGTTTGATTTGGTGAAGCTTGTAACTTTGTAAGAACAACAAGAGCAAGCAAAAATATCTACCGAAAAGAAACAATCCTATAAAAAATTCTAAAAGCAACTCTACTAGAAATAGTCACCGGCGACCACTGCCTGCCATCGCACCACGGTCCAGTCTCCATTGTCGGACCGCCTGCTCAACTGCATATTGCAAGCCTTAACCTTTAGTCAGACTGCCTACAGCTCTCTCCAACTACCACTGCCATCGCACTTCTAGTCCTCTAGTTATTGCAAGCTGTCTTCTCCAGTCTAGCTGCTTGCTTGGACATATTGTAGTTTGCAGATCAGGATTTCCAATTTTTCAGATCCAGATCTAAACTTAATTCTACTAGACTCGCCTCGACCTGAACTGACTCGAACTCGACTCAATCCAACCCTTAATTGCATTTTTTTAAAATTTTTTTGGGTGTGTTTTAAGTTGCTTGTTTTTGCTCTGAATTGCAATTGTAATGTGCTTTGGTTGTATTTTGTTAATGGTTTACAAAATACGCATTAGACAATTTGAGTTTGAAGGTTAGAATTATTCATGTGAGTTGGTTCAATTTTAATGATATTTAAGCATTATGAATTTATGAAGAAATGAGATTAAAATAATATTGTGTATGAATTATGGAAGAATATTTAAGTATTGTGAATTTGTGATTTGTGAATTGAGTATAATTAAGAATATGTCATATTATTTTTTATTCTAATAATCATATCAATGAGATCAAAATTAATCCATTAAGTTGTTAAATTTTTAATTAATTTATATGAAACATACAATTTACTAATTATTGTTTGTATATAAAAAGTATTTAACATATAATTAATCATTTGAATATAACATTTAATATATAGTTAAGTCATTCAATATATGTAATTAAGTTAAGAAAATTAAATGTTTGCATTTTTTTATTGTTTATTGTTGTCATTAGGAAATAATAATCTTATCCTATGAGTAGCAAATACATATTCATCATCTTATCTCATGGGTAGTTAAATATACATTAGAAAATGGTGTGTGAATTTATTAATTTAATTTTGACATATGTTTTAATTTATTTTTACATATAAATGTAATGAAGTTCAAGTATTTCTAATAATTCAACTACTTCAAGAAGATTCAATATCCAACTTTAGCTCATGCTGAATTGGTTCTTGGAATGAAGAATCATACAATTTATTTACTTTGTACCAAGTATGTGAAAAGTAGAGGAATCACCATATTAAATAATGATAAGATGTTATTTTGACATATGAATTAGAATTATCTTTTTTGTTTTGGATATATTTCGGTGCTTAAATAGGAATATTAACTTTTGTTTTGTTTTAGTATATAAAAAGTGAAGATTGCATCAAATTGTAGCATTATTAGAGAAAATCATAAATTTTGAAAAAAGTGGACAAATTACTACAATGGATAAGGCCAAATCACGCCTAATGCTAGATTTACTTAAATGGTTGGAGTTTAATTAGGAAACTTCTTTCTATCCCTATTATGTAGGGATTTAAATTTGTTTTAGGTAGGCATGTTTGCAAGATATGATTATATTAGGTTTAGAACAGGACAATAATATAAAGGAATATTTTTCACCTCTTTCCGTTGAAATCAATTGTTTCTTTTGACTTTTCTCTCAATCTTTCATCTTTCATATATCTCTAGTGTTGAAACTTAAGTCATGTGTAGCTAAACTCAATTATTCTAATTCAAGGGAATTTAAAGCTCTAGTTGTAACATTGTGAGTTTTTTGTTCTAAACTTCTATTCACATTTTAGTTCAAGTATTTCTTGTTTTATGTTTTTATATTTGATGAATAATTAATATTGATTGATCTAACAAATTAATTTAATGTTGATTATCCTATCGCTATCCATAAATTCAATGATCTATAATTGTCATGAAGCATTGGTACAAGTAGTAAATAGGTTATTTATGAAATTACATATTTAACTTATGATAAATAAGAAAACTAAGTTGAATAGTTGCAACTATCTTAATTATTTAATTTAGGGTTTAGTCTTTTTAACTAAGCTTATTGCTATCATTTAATTGATATGAAATGTTATCATACCCAGTTAATTGATGATAAGTTTTGGTTTGGATGCTAGGTTTAAACCAATTAATTTAGGAAAATTTAAGACTTATTATGACTATCCAAATATGTTTTGGACTAACTGCTTTAATTATGACAATTGTTCTTTTTAGACCAATGATCAAAGTTACAATTAGATGAGATCTTTTCCTTGAATCGAAGTTAAGTACTCTTGAATTTCTCTCTTTTATATTTAGTTGGTTTATTTTAATTCCTTGTTAATTTTTGTTAATTACTTAATTAATCAAAACTAGTGTTTAGTTCTCTAAAGATTCGACCTGATTCCATGACTACTACATGAAGTTAGAAATCATAATTAATTTTTAGGGCTTTGACAACTATTGTGCCTAATTATGTTGAATTTTGCTTGCATTCATATCTTGATTTTAGTCACAAAATCTTGTGTTTTTAATCCAAATTTGTAGTGAATTGAGTGAGAATATTGTGAATATTGCACGAATGTTAATTGGATTGTCTTATGAGTGTTGCATGGAAATCAGAAGAATTTTGCATAAAAATGGGTGTGACACGTTAATTGCACCTGTGACAATGACTGCACACCCATGAGTTATATGGTCATGGGTGTGACCATGCACCGTGACCATTTAATGTCACACCCTTAATTACATGCATGGTCACACCTGTGATCATGTAACTCATGGGTGTGTGAGTCACAACCGTGACTGCCATATGCACCCTGGTGACCCATTTTTCCTTTAATTCATTAAATTATTACATGTCATGTGCAGGAGGGATGACTCGAAAACCTAAACCTAAAACAGATTACAAATAGAACATGTAAGTAGGGTGGCAGCTCATTGATACAATGGGACTCATTTGGAGATAGAAAAGAGATAGAAAGAAGGGAGAAGAGAATAGAACAAAGAGAGTCAGGTGAGGAAGAGAGAAACATAATAACAAGGTGAAAACAGAGTGAAAAATTGACCATCTGGGGGAGAGCCAAGTAGAAGCAGAAGGCGAGAGCTAATGAAGGAAGCTTGAGGGACAAGAGATCACCATCTGATCCTTGTTTGCTTTTTATTTCTTTATCTGTTGCATTGTTTCTTGTTATTTTACTTGACTCATTATTCTGTAGCTTAACCGACTCTTATTTTGTAGCTTTTGATAGTTCATTTGGTTATTTACTTGGTTTATTGCTTAAATACTTCTCTTATATTAAAAAAGATGAGATTGAAGTATTTGAATATGATGAATCTTGTTATTTCCGTGATGGAATAATCTTTTTTTCTTGAGGATTAATGTAGCTATTGTAGTCAAATATGCATGATTGAGGGACTGTGTTGTTGTCTTATATTTGCTATAGTTTTTGAACTGAATGGATGTAATAGCATGATCAAACTTTGCATCATTTTGGTATTAAACGAAGGATCGAGAGAAGAAGTTTAATATGAAACGAGAAACTATAGACGCTTAGGTTAAGAACTAGAAATATATTAACTTAAGTGGTATTTAGTAGTCGGGTTTCCTTAATTAATTCAAATGATAACTTGTTAAATACAAAAGTTAAACTTAGTTTATTATTCGAGTTGATCTTAGAACCCAATTGTTAATTTTAGTAAGACGACTACCCAATCATTTTCCCTTAGTCATGCATAGGAGATTAAATTAGTAAAATTAATTCTCAAGAGTTTCCCACTTTTATTAATCTATTCGATTTTGCTTCTGGTTAATTTTGTTTACTTTTTGGTTTAAATTTGTGATTTTCTTTAAAGCCTTCACTCAACAAATCAGATAGAGTGTTTAAGATTGTATTTGTTTTTATGTTTGTTCAGGGTTAATTTAAGTGAACTAATTTCACTTCCGTAGGAGACGACCCTAGGTAATCAACTACAACTATCTCGTATACTTGTGAGTAGGATAGCCTAGGTATTTTTAGAACTTATTTTCTACACAACAAGTTTTTGATGCCGTTTTCGGGAAGGTGTTTAGTGTTTGCACTTAATTTAATTTTGATTGTTTTGTCTGTTCATGCATACATTTTTTGGTGTTGTTTCAATGAATTGTTTTAGCAGTTTTCGTTACTAATTCAGTGTTGTATTTATTTTTTTATGCGAGGAAGGAGATCTTAGGAAGGCGAGCTTGCTCCCTTTGTTGAAAACGTACATTGGATAAGAGGACATTAAAGGGGTTTTGAAGACAATCTCGATGAACCCAAGCCTGAAGATCAAGCGATGGGTGAAAGGCAATCAGTAATGAAGGTGTTGGGACCCGTTTTCGAATCCCAACATCTTAACGAAACCATAACCATAATCACTTCAATTTCTTAACACAAATCCAATCGGAAGGCATACGAAGGCGAAACAAACTGAAGATATCGAATCAACGAATCGAATCGGACTCAAATCCGATTCGGAAACACAAGGCGAAA
>JANIPN010000009.1:35801646-35823719 GCA_027478595.1 Erythroxylum anguifugum
ATCTATTCTAATACTACTAAACTACTGGATTTTTCGTATATACTAACTTATCCTATCTATAGTATATCTTATCTTATTTACTAAAAGATAAACTTATCTCCTAGAAGATAATCTCCTAAGCTAACAAAACTTATCTAAGATAATTATCCAACAGTTACTATAAAATTAATCATGAATCGTGAATTAGGAGCATCTTTATTCTAAATTTGATAAAAGATACATCAAATGAAATTTGAAATTTCATGTAACAATGAAGAGCATTCTTCCCCATGAAGGTTGAAATCCAGCTAATTGACTTAATAATTGCAGTATCCTATTCCGGTTTAAGAATTGCATAATTTTCATGCCATGTTGTGGATCTCAGAATATAAGGAAATAAGAAATATATTATTTGCACGTATGATTGTCCAGAAACAAATATAAATATTACTGAGAGTAATACCCAACCAACAGTTCTTGCAATACTGGAAATTCAAAGCTGTAGTTCTCCAGCAGTCATGACAAGTTACGCTAGTCCCACTTGGGATTTGTCGATTTGCAGCAAACATACTATTCCAAATAGAGAAGTACTCCAATATGAGAATTGAAGCAAACAAGAAGACAAACATTGGCCAAAATTTTCGTATTATGTGCCGACTTAAAAGAACACAAGCAGCCAGCAAGGCAATATATAGCATAGAGACGGCATTCAACAAAGCAAAACTGGCAAGGAGCAAAGCAACCATGTTAATCTCAAGGCCATAGAGATTGAACATATTCTCAATCCAGAACTTCATATAAATAATGAAGAGAGTCTTTTGCATCTCAAATCTTTCCTGTCTCAACGCAAGAATTCTTCTTTTGTTCCATTTGTGATTCTCTTTGGTGCTTCCCCAGAAATTTCCAAATAAAAATTTTCTAGTGCTACCACCTTCTGAGCTTACGGCTTTATTGGAATTGTGATTTTGTGCTTGAGTGGGGCTGGCAGTGAAAGATAACCCTAAGTTGCTTGTCATTTCCTCTCTTTTATCAGATTGACTACTACAATCTGATGGTGGCCTATTTTCATTGTTTGTTGTGGAGCCATTTATGCAAATATCTTCCTCCGAGACAAACAAAGGACAAGGTTCTTCCCATTTACCCTTATCTAAAGCAATATTTGGCATCTTCTCTAACCAGTGGAAAACATTATACTGAAGGGTGCAAGCAGCAATTACAAGTACCTTTCCCCTCAATCCTGACTCCAGGCCCCAAAAACCTGGATCATATGCATGTAATCCCAAGAAAAGAGACAAATCGTAGTGCTGTTGTCCAGGAAACATGCCAGTCTGTTTACCCCACATCTGAAAAAGATACTCAGCTGTCACTAAGAATCCCGTGTACAACAGAAAGGACTTTGATGGTACCCGAGAAGCTTTGGGAAAAGTTGAACAAATGACAAGACCAAGTAGATAGACAAAACCAAAAGCGCTAATGGGAGATAAAGAAGCATAGAATAGCGCAATAAATAAGATCTTCTGGCTATGCCAGATCAGAAATCGTCTTACAAATCCAAATACTCCTGAATCCAACGGGTCAGGGTCTTTTGATCTGCTGTACTTGCTTTGTCTCCTCTCATAACTATAAAGTTGCATCACTACCAAGATTGCCAGAGATTCCCATACATTTCCAAACAATAAAGCCTTCGAATCATAGCCAACATAAAATTTTAAGTCTATAAATCTGGAAAGCCATGTCTCAAAGCTTGGGAAACTGCTCAAACTATAGAGGAAGACAAACACCACAATTGCATATGCCTTTAAAGGAAACCATAAGCGCCTTTTAGTTCTCTCCACTAGTTGTCTTCCAATAATCCAAACAAGGAGAAGAAATATGTATCCAAATGATATGTAATTAGGTGTAACCAAGTACACTGTGACAAGAATAGTGAGGAATGCAATGTAAGTTCCACAAGAGCGATAGATGGATAAAAACTTCTGCCCGATTGCACCAAGGAATGATGCTATCCTACTCTCTGCAATGACAAAAGTCAAAAAATGTGATCAATGACTGGCATCCAGTGCAGATTTAATATTAGGAAGAGAACATATTATAAAGTTATACATAACTCTGATGTATTGATAAATACAAAGAAGTGTGATGACATGACATCTCAAATTAAAATCTTGAGTAGATCCATTATTGTAGAAACCAAGAGATAGACCCCAGATGCATAATTGTACAAGAACAAGCTACCTTTGTCCTTTTTCTACCAGATTTTAGCTTCTTCTCTTTGGGGGAGGGTGGTTGGTAGAGTGGAGGGTTATGGTGAAAGGCTAAGCTGTTTCCAGAGAAGTTCATTGTTCTATTTAACAGTTGGTCGAAAAAGTAAAACCGTATGAACCAATTCCAATATCTAAACATGGTAACCAATTGCCAAGTCACTTAGAATGTCTGGAGTTATTCATGAGGTCATACCATAAGAAGGATTATCAAGGTCATTTCTTGCAGATGTGGAGGCATATACTGACAAGAGGACTGATTTGTTCAGACCAGCTTTCAAGATGCCAAATCCAACAGGAGGGCTAGGTGTGTGCTGCACAATTGCTGAGAACGAAAATAAGAGCTCAAACCCATGGTTATGAATGGCACAAAAACAAGCAAGCAGAGCTATTTCCAAAAAATCCCAGGAACTATCTTGCTTCAGAAGACCTGCAACAGTTCACACAATATGGTTTAGTTACATTATTGGGTTTAGAGCATATAAAAGAATATATCATAACCTCAAAACCAATTAAAAAGTTCATACTGAGAAGTCAAACAATTGAACACCAACACCTACCTAACTGCAGCAAAACTTCCATACTAAAAGAACCATTTTCCTCAAACACATTGGAGATGAAGTCAATCTCAAGTATGTACAAAAGTGCAAAGTGAACTTCACACAGAAGAATCAGGAATTGTCGTATCTTTCTGCTGATACTGTGGCTCAATAGATACATCAAGAAAAAAATCACTGGAGCACAGGTCAAAGTACACAATTGATTAGTAAACTCGAATTATCTCATGCTTACCTAACTGATAACAGGCATCACTAGTGATGACTACCACGTATTATGCAAATTAGTGAGTTTGAGTGAATTGCATGGAACATACGATATACAGCATGAATGAGACCAGGTTTCATGGCGATGAGGAATATCAATGTCAACACTATAGCTCGAGAGCATTTCCGCAATCCCCACGCAATTGTTGCAACTATCAATACCTTGGTATCTTCCTCCACAGAAACTACAGAAAACAAAGAGCAATTAAATAGATCAAGGGTAGCATGCATCTCTGTGTCTGCAAATTACATATCCCTCATAACTGGCCGAATATACAGTCAGAAGGACGAGAAATATGCTGGAAAAATCATGATGACCCACAACAAAAAAAGCCACAGGTTAGTGTTTCAATCAATTAGTTCATTACCTTCTGTAATAGAATTGTTCAAAGACTGATCTCCCTCGTTAGACAGGTAAAGAAGAACAGAGTTATTGACAAGATTACCCAAGGCAACCAATATGCCAAGACAAAATTGTGCAAGTAGAAATAATCCAGGAGTGGGATAATGCCAAAATCCAATCATATCCCATATTTTCATATCCTGCATGCGCAGCCAAGGTTATTGAACTTTGAGATCCATGTTTTTATCACAAATTGGAGGTTAAAGTTGAAAGTGCAAATACCTTGCCTATTTTCCAATTCAAGAATGGAAAAGCTACATTGAAGATATATGTGCTAACAGCCCAAAAGAGAATGAAGATGAGAAGCAGTCCATTCAACCGATGTAAACGGAAAACGGAAGGGAAGGCATAGACAATGTAGCCAACATATGCGAGTAGTCCAAATGCACATATACTGGCAAAGTGAAAGCTCCAGTAGGACAGAGCGAAAAGGGAAACCTGTCAAATCCAGCACTGAAAGTCAAAAATCAAACGATGTGTTCAAGTAGAAATTGGTACTAAACTCATTGCTTTTGTATCTTGCATTTAGAAATTGAAAAGTGGGGGCCAAAACAATGATAGTCAATTAAGTATTTGTTTATACATTATGCAGTATTTGCCTCATTCAAGAAGATTTTGCTTTAAGATTACCAACTCAAATCTCAATCAGTACATACCAACCAGAAAAGGACACAGAAGTTGACAATGTAATTGATTTTTTATTTACGGAGGTAACACTACAAGATAATGCTCAAGTAATTGTCTAACCAGAAAAGGACACAGAAGTTGACAATGTAATTGATTTTCGATTTACGGAGATAACACTACAAGATAATGCTCAAGTAATTGTCCAAATGGTCTCAGACAATCACTGCTCAAGTGCCTTTAATGTTAAACAAACAATTGTATCTCGTAAAATAATTAGAATGGATATCAGCTACAAAAAGATTGATAATTTGTTAAAGCAAAACCATTTTAGTCCAAGTCAGTAACATATTAGTACAGCTCATGCCATTTATTAGGAATTTACCCTGTATCCCCCACAGCAACAGATCACAGATGCCAAGAAACCAGTCTAATCCAGAGAGCAGATAACAGTATCTGGATAGTGAATATATACCGGGAAACCGTACGTGAAAAAGTTAATGCTGAAGGTCCGAAAAACTGCTCCCCTCAACAAGACATTCGTATGCCTGACTCCAGATCTGCATTTTAAAGCAGGTTCGTTAACCTTGCAAGCAACAAGCAAATTAAAGTTTTCATCTAGGCAGATATTTCGTGATCTATGCTCTGACTGGATTCAAAATTGCAAGGCAATAGAAATAGTGTTTCCACTAACCACATTCAAACCATATGCACAAGAAAAATGCACGGAAAAGGTTACTGATGTAATAAAAAAACGTGTTAAGTTTGAAACCTTGCTGCAACTTTCAATAGTACAGGTTTTCCAAACACTTATCAGTCAACTATTAATCACAATAGATATATAGATATATATGATCTATGATGCACTACCATTTGAATCATTGAATCAATACAAGAACAACCAAATGAGAAAGTTCCCCAAAATTATGACAGTAACAGACTACCACAATAACAACGACAACAACAACCCAAAAGGAATCCCGCTAAGACACGAGATCTAGGGAGATATAACAGCAACAAACTGGAAGGTAATAATCAAGCAGTGTTGTCATCTTTTGGTGATGATATCGCCATAATAATAACATAAAAGAATTGAAAAAAAAAAAGTGGGAACAGGATGATAAGATGTCAGGGAGTATTGGCCAAGCTTTACCTCAGTTGACGAATGAAAAATGAATGCCTCAAGGGTAAAAGTTGCTCTGTCAAAGTATTTTCTCTTATAGACATAATGAAGTCCATTTCCTCCAAGTCACGGTTAATAAAAGATAGCTGAATCAAGAGGTAGAAGGTTAGATAGGATGTAATGTAAACAGCCCAGGAAAAAAGCAATAAAATGAGAAGGACATGACGATAAAAGGGATGATAGTAATGTTTTACATCAACAACTGAATTACTTAATCAAGACATAATAAGTTAAAGTTATTGAAGGATGCATCGTTGATTGATAGACAACAATTTGATCCACCAACTTGCATCACTTCAAAGATATAGAACAATCATCCACATTCCTGGCAACTAGGAAGTAGCAAAGCCAAAATTTCCATATCTCATTAAAAAAAAGAAATAATCAGAGGGAACCTCATCAATTATATGAAAGCTCTTATTTCATGTGGCACCTATACATCTTTTGAAGAGCACAAGCCACTTTCTGGGCTCATGCTAGTTGAAAATCTCCTTCACTTAGAAGCACAGAAGAACAGAAGACATATACTACCAATCGTTGCCATAACCTTTCTGCAAACCTACCACTGTTACCACATACAGATTGAATTTGAAACTTCCATGGTAGAGTAACCTAAACAGGCATTTCTCACAGTGGAAGCCAATCTAATTCTCCATTATCATGCATAGAACAATTGTGAAACTGAACTCCTACCCAAATAATCATAAGCTCTGTGCTTCCAATGAACTAATTGCCTCTATGAGCTGCTCTTTTTTCATTCAAGAACTCAAATTGGTCATTTATCCCTCCACACTTGCTACTTATGATACTGATTACATTTTTCTTCCAGTTAAATCACAATCATGTCTCAAAATCAAAAGCCTCCCTGATCCAAACGTATAATCATTTACCATGTGAACGATTACTAGTAGAAGCAACTTACTTTAATTGAATTCTATAAGCATCATATTTAGTTTGGAAGACATCAGTGCTAGACCATTGTTGCACCGATTTTGACTTTAGGAGAGAATATCTCAACAAATTAAACATAAACAGATTTTTAATTGCATGAATAATACATACCATGATATAGAAAAGTACAAGAAAAAGACTAGAACAAATGTTGGGCCATTCTGATTTTGCACATATTTTGAACAGACCAATAAAATCTGCCACCCGGTTAATTATGCTGGGAAACTCCACAGGAAGCTGATAGACATAAAGTAGTATGATGTTTAGGCTAGCATACAGCTGAAGGGGCCTCCACCACCTACACGATCATAAAGAAAAAAATGTAAGCCATTAGAAAACTATAATAGCAAGTATTTGAAATATAGATCACCTGTACTTCTTTCTAATATATTACACAAAGAAAGAGAGAAGTAACTACTGATTTATCTTTAGCCACTAAGAGATCACCTGAAAAGGCCTAGAAAATTGCTGGTCAGAGACCAGTCCACAAGACCAACGCAGCTGCAAATGAAAAAAGGTAGAGAGAGCCACGATGGATGGCTAATACCCACACCTAGTTGAATGGCCGGTAACAGCAAACAGGAAGTAACACTGAGATGGGAACCTTTCAAATAGAGTACAGAGAAAAAATCTCAGTCAGTACCTATGTAATGTCCAGTATTCTTGTCAATAAACTCCAATTCAGACAATAAAAAGGGAAGTTCAGAAACTTGCATGATCAGAAGCAAATCGAAAAAAAGAAATAACTTTGAAACCAAGGTTCATTTATGAATTTAACCACACAAAAAAAGATACCATAAAGTTTACTGAAGAACACCATAAAACATATATTCGTATTGGAATTTTTATCTATTACATGTCCACAAAGATGGACACCCAAAATTGAATAAATAGAAAGCAAGGGAGATTAACAAGAGAATAAGATGAAGCTTCACCAGACTATGTACAAACCTAAACGTTCAAGCACAACTAGAAAGCGACCACATCCAGAGTTTTCCCATGTAATGATACCAAATCTGCTGCCATATATATCAACCAAACCAACAACCAATGCTAATAGTTGGGTAAGCAAGAAATAAATTACTGAGGGTGACTTCCAAGAGTGGACGCTGCAGAATTGCACCAAGAAATTGTCAATTTATGCAGATTGATTGTGAAGTGGAAAAATAGGATAAAACTGAAAATTAAATATTACATCATAAAACCAACCAACTGTGCCCATGCTGCATTTGCTCCACTCCAATTTTTTCCTTGAATTGCCCAAATAACAAGATATAACACTTGGGAAATAATCACACCAAGTGAAAAGAAAATCACAGGCCAAAGAATGAGATATCGCCTTCGGAATCGGAATCCTGTCAAAAAACAATGGTGTATTAGCGTAATTTTGAAAAAACCATGAACAAAGAAGTTAGCTGAATAAAAAGAAGCATAGGTGTGGGAATAAAATTTTCCACATTTTGCATTGTCCTCCTCTTCTTGTTGCAGAAAATACATTTTCAAGAGCAATAAAAACATAAATTTTCTTGAGCCGAATGTCAGCAGAATTGATATAGTCATGAAACTACAAGAGTAGCTTACCTATGTCCGGAGCAGTATATTGAATGAGAAGGAAAGCTATTAAATCAACCAAGGAGATCAAACTCCAATTCATCAAAGCAGCTGCAGGAAAGAGGGAAATTTTAATTCAGCAATTATTCTAAATTATACTTTTGATTGGTTTCAAACACATTCTTCTATTCAACTAAAATCATTGATATCGTCGATTCCAGAACACATCAACCATGTTCTGTCCCAAATAAAACTTCATCTACCATGAACTTGACTATAGTATGAACAAGAAAGAAAGCTTACGCAAGCCAAGGAGGATGATAAACAAGAAAAACCTTCACAAGATTAGGAAAAGACTAAAAGAAAAAAAAAAGAAGCAAAATTTTATACCAAATTCAGAGCATCAGGACCAGAGCATCAAATTAAATCCAATAAAGTTAAAAAGACGACGTATTTCAAAAAATTCCAATAGTTAATAAGCCAAAGCAACAAACTTCAAACTCAGAAGTCCAATAGCTAAACTAGAAGCTTTGCAATAATCACCTGCCCTTCCAATGGCGAAAAAAGTAAGTGGGTACCTGTCAAGAACAGCAGTGGCAGCACAAATCCAAGAAGGAAGTTAGCCATCAGATTAACTCCCACCCGCTAACAGAAGAATCGATTCCGTCTCATTACTTTCTATAGAAAATTCTCCTCCCCGCCAATCCTGTCAATGGGTTTCCTATGAGAATCGAAAGAAACCCATTTCCCGGAAAATCAATTCTCTCGGGAGGAAGAAAACTACGTAACACACCCAACTATACCGGTGTTTCAGTCCGTTTCTTTTTTTCTGTAAACAACCTAAGGATCTTTAATTACCCGTATACGTCGAAGCAAATTTATCCACTAATGGCTTGAGAGAATTTTTAACTACTTGACTTGCAAGTTGAGACTTTTCATTAATTAATCATCTTATTGTTCATATTCTTAAGAACTCCTTTCTAATTTTAGGCATTTAAACTAAATCTATACATGTACATGTATTCTTAGACCTATGACTACACTGTCGTTTCAATGTCAGACTCAAACGGCGTCGTTGAGTAGTGTTCGAAGTTGTCCATGAGTAAGTACCTTATCTCCTTTGCGTTGTCCAAATTTTCTTTTCGCATCTCTTTCGGACAGCATGAGTTCCCTGGTTTCGCTTTCGTCTGCTGGTCTCTGCAAATGCCAGCTATTGAAGTTCCAACAACTAGCCGCATCAACCGTGAAAACTTGTCCCTGGTATCGGAACAAGGGCTTGAAGTTGAGACTACGTGCCAGTACAAATGAAATGGATACACAGATAGTGGAAGAATCTAAAGAAAAGCTCAAACTAGAAGAAGAACCGACCGAAACGAGCAACATCAGTTCCAATCCTTCAGCTTCTCCTAAACTTGAAAAGGACCTCAAAAAGGTTCCTTTTTTTATGTATTTATTGATTGCCGTCAATATATATGATCTCGTAAATGCGCACATCAAATTGCAGCTGGGTTTTAGTTTTCATGTGTTTTTCTTGCATTTTTCAAGACGGAATTTTTCTGGAAAGGTTTAGTTTCTTATAGGGTTTATTCGAGCTTGTGGAAGAAACATGAATGTTAAACTGATGTCCAAGACAGTGTAGTGGTCATGGTTGTCAAAAGCTGCACAAATTTTGTGACTGATCTTTTTAAAAATCTTGGTTTGTGGCTGATTATATTGTTTTTATTTTCTTCAAAAAAAAAGGCTGTTCAAAAGACAGCGGCGACCTTCGCACCAAGGGCTTCTACGGCTACAAAAAATCCTGCGGTACCTGGAACTGTCTTGTACACTGTTTTTGAGATTCAAGGATATGTGTCAATGTTGTTAGGTGGAGCGCTTTCATACAATCTCATTTTCCCATCAAGTGAACCAGACATATGGAGATTGATGGGAATGTGGTCTATTTGGATGTTCAGTAAGTCATGTTTCCCCTCCTCATCACCTTTAGATTACACTTCAAAAGGTCTGGATTGTGTGGGAGATTGATAGACATTCGCTTAGCGATACAGTGATCAGATCTATGTTTATACTATTGTCAGCAATTCCTTCCCTGCGTGCCCGTGATTGCTCCAAGAACGAGAAAGAAGCTCTTAACTATTTATTTTTGCTGATCCCGTTACTCAATGTGATAATACCCTTCTTCATAAAGTCCTTCTCAGTTGTGTGGTCTGCTGATACTGTAGCCTTCTTTGGAATGTATGCGTGGAAGGTACGCTTCATTGTTCCAAAAACATTTCTGTCGAATCTTTTGATGTTTATTTTGGTATTTGCATTGTGACGTCTACTTCTACAGCTGGGTTGGCCACAGAGATCTGAATAAGAACTGAAAAGCTTGTGCCTTTTCCTTGATTGAACAAAGAGGATCAGTTTCAAGTTTTTCTCCATCACTCATTGACCATATTTTCAGTTCATAAGCGACAATTTCTTGAAGCTCAGCTGCAACACCTTACCTGTGGAAGAACCACCTTTGATGGTTAACAAGTAGCAACGGCGACCTCTTCTTGGTAATACCGTGATACCTGTTCGCCCTAAAATTTGATTTGCCAGGAAAGATACATGTATAGAATGTGAAGAAATATCAAGAAGACTGACAATTTGGTGAACAAACACAAATGTTAACAGATAAATCCACTATGTGAACATACCATAACTAGATCGCTTTCGCTGTGGAGGAATCTTTGTACACCGACGGCTTACATCTCTTACTTTCTGTTGACTTCTATTCCTCTTTTGTTTTAGATTCTTTACTTGGAGAGAACATAAGTACATAACACACTGA
Organism: Erythroxylum anguifugum; assembly: GCA_027478595.1. Lineage (NCBI taxonomy): Eukaryota > Viridiplantae > Streptophyta > Magnoliopsida > Malpighiales > Erythroxylaceae > Erythroxylum > Erythroxylum anguifugum. The sequence goes on from JANIPN010000009.1 coordinate 35,812,238, forward strand.
CATGGTGAGGATCCGATGTTGTCCTTATAGCAGAAGTCAACATAACATGGTTTTTAAACCAAATTATTTTAGCATAAAGTTTTCACTTAGCTGCATCAATGTTTCTGATCACTTAACGCAAGTTAAGATCACGCAATTTTTCCACAGACTAATCATCTCGAGATATCCAAGCAAATAGAAATTGTACCTCAAGGTACCTTTTCTTCGAGATCAACTAAGCATATTTCACGATAAGGGAAGTGACAGGATACGAGTGTAAATGGCCAAAACATGTTATCAACTTCAAGCTATCATAAGAATCATCGCTTATACCACCTTTAATTTCATGATCTATGTAGCATCCATCTTTATATTGAAGATCAACTTCCATGAATCCACTTTACGTGTCCTTTGAGATTGACCACGAGTATCCGAATTTTGGCGTAAATTTCTCCCCTAGGTAGTCAACACGGACTTCTTCCACTATGAAGTGGCAGGTTGGGTGCAATCCAATATGCTAAAGCACTCCCAAGGATAGGTAAGAGACTGGGCCACTATTTTTGGTACCGCATGTTTTGGATGTGGCGAAACAAAAGCTTGTTCGACGAAGAGTTTACTTGACCGGAGGATGGCACTAGGGTGTCTTGGAGTATGTGGTGTGGATCGGTAAGGCAAGAGCAGTGGAAAACTGTGTTCACCCACACCAGGGCATATTAGGAGGCACTCGGGTGGGCTGGACGAAACCGCCAGAGAACTGAATTAAAATCAACACGGATAGAGCTTTTAAACCTAAGACACACCTTGCCACCGCTGGCAGCCTTATTCGAGACTATAACGGACAGTGGTGTGGATGATTTTTTCAGCATATTGGCAACAGCTTGCCAGTAACAGCCGAACTCTGGGGAGTCCATTCGGGCCTCACGTTGGCATGGTCCCTCGGATATCGTAGGGTCATATTAGAAGTGGATTCTCTAGAAGTAATTAACGTTCTTTCATCTCCCAATACCGATTTTGATGTTCCTCACTTTTTGTTGACAGGTACCCGTGGACTTCTCATGCGGGATTGGGAGGTGTGAATCTCACACGTGCACCGTGAAGGGAACCAGTGCGCGGATCATCTGGCCCAGCTTGTAGGGATGGCAAGCACAGGCACTCATATTCTTAAGAAACCACCGATGCTCATTCTAGATTTACTACACAGAAACCAGATTGGCACGGAGTACCGCCGAGTCGTGCACTAATATGTTTTATTTTTTGGTGTTGTAACTTTCCCTTGTATATATATATATATATATAAAAGATCAACTTCCTTAAACAAATCTCCACCTTTTGTGTGGACAATTAATAACGACAAACAGGACAAGATTATGTTTCGCCAACCAGACATCAAACCAAGAGATTGCACCTTATTTCTTTCCCTGATTCCTTCATCTCCTCTAAGCAGATCGCCCACTTCTTGTTACTTTCATTGTCGATTTCCACACATTCTAACTTCAGTTCCTCCCTCTTAGTTCGTACCTTCCGAGAATGTATTCTTTTCCAGTGGCAGACATGCCTCCATTCCATAGCAGCTGTCACTTAGATCTTCCTCACGCTATATAGACATGTTTAAGGGGTCTTTCTCGTCGTAGATATATTGGTTTATGCCCTTACGAATATTCTGACATGTATATAATAAAGTCATTGCAAATGAATTTACGAGTAGATTAATCATTGTTCTATTAAGATATGACATTAATGGAGCATAAAACGCACATGTTATAATTTTTCCTTTAAAAAAATAGCCGATCTTATAGGCTAAAGTATAAAGATACTTAAACAAATATGTAAGTTCTTGTTAGATAACAAGTTTACTAAAATGATCTCATATAAGAAATCTATTTAGAACAGTATTTCTAAGTATATGGAAATTGTCATTATATCGATTATATAAGTGATCTATTAACTTAGAATGTTGAAGCATTTTGATGAGATTGATGTACTGTGATATAAATTTTTTTATTATTTACAAGGAATAGATTCTCTAGTGAATATCCTCATAACTAAACTCTATATGAGTATGAATTTATGAATTTATATAAGGAGCAAAATATAATGTGGGATATTGTATGTGTAATATTATGTCTAGTATAATAACTAGCCTAAGTAATTTCAATTAAATCAATTAACCATATTTCATATTATATATGAAATGCTAAGAATTTGAAAATGCCAAAATTAATGATTTTGGAATTTTATGCTTAATTGAAACATATATTATCAACTAAATTTTGAACTAGAGAGAATAATAAAAAGTTGAGATATCCAAAAGTTGAATATAATCTTATATATCTACCAAACAAATTAAATTATTTGTTTCAATATATAATGATTCTTAAGATAAGTAATGGAAGTGAGATGAAATTTGAAATTTTCAAATTTCATACCAATATATTGAACTAGTGTCTTTGTTGATATATTTAATATATAGTATAAAGGATATAAGATATTGAAATAGTTACTTTCATGATGAATTCAAAGAGTTGTTTTGGAGATGATTTTAAATTTATCATGTCTGCAAGGAAGTTAGTAGGAGAATAATTATCCTCTTCAGTGGGAATATGTAAAGATATATTGCTTATACATAACAAACAACTCTTGTTGAATATGAAAATATAACCTAATTTAATTAGATATATAGAGATAGATATAGAAGTTGTTTACCTATTTTAGTCCAAGTACATAGATAAGTGTGCTAAAGTAGTTTATTATTTGAGATATTTGATACTTATGAAGTATTAAAGCTATCTATTATTCTATGTATTAGTTGATATATGAGTTTAAGGTTACATTGATATTAACTGTAGAGGTAAATGCTGATTCAGATACTTAAAACAATATTATTTTCATATTGGAAAGGTTACAATGTAGAAATAGTTACTAATTAAGTCATAATACATTTTTCTTTTAGTGAAAATAATTATCTGAATCAATACGTTATTTAATGAATGTGGTATAATTTCATGCATTGTTCAGACAGTAATGTACTATAGAATATTAGAATCATTCGACATGCAAAAGAAGCTAAGGTTTTATCAAAGATCTAATTATGTATTTAGATAGTTTATTTTAATTATGATGATAATTAAGATAAAAATTGTAAGATTTAAGCAAGTTCTCACTATAGAGTATCTTGTAAAATTCTTTCACTAAAACATTGTCCCAATAGTAGCATAATTATCATATAGTGATATGGTATAATATACTTAAACGACTGGCCTAATGCATGTAGAAGATTGTTGGTTTATGCCTTATAGTCACTCGATTGGTTGTAGTTTAGTAATAAAAATAATTTAAAGATATTCTTTATTTTATACATATTCTAATGTATACGATAAATATTAGAATATTATCCTTACTCTTTGTGGTGGGGTCCTTTAGTTTTAGCTTTTAAGGTCTTCCTAGGATAGTACCTGCGGAGTGTAAGGTACTGACAGATTGGGTTCCACATCAGGTATGTCTTCGCCTTTTATTGCAATTCTATTTACTTAAATATTCGGCGTGCTAGTTTTTACTTATTCACTTATTTCTTCTGTGTCCTGCATCATTATTTTATTTATTACATCTGCATGTAGGTCTACAGGAAATAACCTCTCTACTATGTAGGGGTAAAGCTGCGTACTATCAGACCTCTCCAGACCCCGCTTTACTGCGGGGTTTCAGACTGTGTGTGATGATGATGATAATAATGATAAAGTCCAAGTGATAAGAATTTATAACGAAATCATAATTATAAGATTATATTTTATTTATTTACTATCCTTAAATTGTTTCGAATAGTTGTTCTATTAAACTAGGTCATTAACAAAGTGCAAAAGAACTAGCACACCATATGTTCTTCTTTTTAAAGGAAATAGTCGGTTCATAGACTAAAATATAGAGATATTTAAACAAATGTGTGAGTGCTTATTAAAAAACAACTTTACTAAACTAACTTTATATGAGAAATCTATTTGGAACATTACCTGTATGTCTATCAAAATTCTTATTGTAATAATTGTAAGTAATCATTTGACTTGAGATCTTCAAAGTTATCTCATATAGGGATTGTTGTGTTTTTTATATTACTTATGACTTACTCTGATCAATGATAACTCAGTAAGTAGTCATTAGATATAACGTGAACTATATGGAGGCAAATGAGTTATCAATATATGATTTATCACCCTCAAGTAATTAGGGAGAATGTTCTGTTACTCTCGATTAGTGTTGATTTAGGAAATCTTTAATCAAGATAGAATGACACTTTGTAAAATAGTTAACAAATATTATTAATTGAATCAATTCATAATGATAGAGAACTAACCTGATTAAACTCAAATAGAGTAAACATTAATTTTATATTATATGCCTATCAGGAATATTGTATAATGAAATGATTGAATTATATTAGAAAAAACATCTACAGAAAGATTAGTCAAAATTACTTTGACATTCTTAAATATTTAAATGATCATGATGCGTTGCTAGTCGCCAATATTGATCTATAGATATAAATTATTTAGGGAATTAAATGAGTTTAATTTATCTAATTCTAAATATAATTTAAGGTTATAATTTATATATATTGCCAACAAATTTAAGAACTTAATGAGTTACACACAAAGAACGGTTGAAGAGAGAAAAAATATTTTTAATCAAGTTGGACTTAATTGTAAAGTTTGAGAAATTTTATGTTTAAATATGAGATATCTAATAACTAAAGAAAATATGAAATCTTAATTCTTATTTGGACATAACTAATATTTAATTAGAAATAATTGTAATTCTAATTATTGAAATTAGAATTTCATTTTAATTAAATTACTAAAATATTCAAAAAAATTTATAAATACGTTTAAGCTCTAAGAACCTAACACTTCTTATTTAACCCTTTCTAAGACGGTTGTAGAGACGTTCTATAGATACTGGTAAAAGTCACACTTATGCGACATATCTTGAACTAAGCTTTTAATGGAATATAATTCTTAGAGGTGGAGTTTGAGAAAGTTTGATTAATATGAGGTGGAGTGGAAGGAAAAGAATCAAAAAATATATTTAATGAAAGAGGAGCAGAAAAGCAGCAGTATTTGAAGTTAAGAAGAATAGATTGAGTTAGCCATAATTTGGCTATGATTCTAACTTAGAATATCAGTAAGTCAAAAAGATCCATTGTCAGTTGAAGAATAAGTTCAAGATACAATGATCATAATAAACATAAAACAATCTATAGTTATCTAATGCTTATTTTTTAGTAAAGATATCTAGTGCATTCGGGAGCTGATGTCCCGCAGTTGGCAAGTCACGATTCGTCACGTTTTTAAGGAGGGCAACGCTACATATGATGCTATGGCTCGAATCAGACCTGAGATGTCTTTGGGTGTGGTGGTTTTTCAACAGCCCCCCGGAGGATATACTGCCAACTCTCAATAATGATTGCATGGGTATTAGTCGCACTCAGCACATTAATCTTGTTATTAGCTCTAGCTAGTTGTTAGCTCTTTTACTTACTCAAAAAAAAAAAAGGTAAAATGCATTCTTTCGTGTGGACCTGGTTAGAGAATAGGAGATCTGATTTGTTATTAGTGGAGGTAGGCAAGTAGCTTCCAAAAGTTATATTTGTTGCCCCCTTGAGTTTCAGTCATTGCTTTCGGATAGGATGGTGAGATAGATTCTTATGAATTAGAAATTTGTGTCCTCAGAGGCACTGGCTGAGTGGACCCTACTTTGTACATATCTTTTGATTTTATAAATTCTTCTGAATTATCAAAAAATAAAAACCACGACATCTCCAATCTCTGGCCTGAACCTAAATTCATCAATGACGTGTTCAAAATCAACCATAACTAAGAATTAATAACAAAGGAGCTGCGGAAGTAATGAAAACAACTTGTTGACGCGTTCCATCACCCCACACAGCATTGCCATGATTTTGCCATGCCCTCTTTATTTGGACCCCCGGCATTCAACTCAAGAAAATACGAAAATCAAGTAAAAATCGAAACTTTCAACCTCTAAGCAAGCTAATCATCCAGACATGTATCATCCATTCTGTTGTAAATGTTCTTCCTACTTATACAGTGGACTACGTAAATGAGAAAGCCTAAGCAAGCTGGGGCTCCACATACCTACTTTTTTGTCAATGAACTGCGCCTTTCAACCTCTCTCTCTGCCACCAAAACATGAAACTCAGAACCAAGCATCTCATCTATACCAAGATTCAGCTTGATGCTCAAGTTAATAGCCTCCATTATCACTTCTAAAGTTATACTGAAGCCTAAATTTGACAAGACACGGATGGCATTAGCAATCTGGCAAATATTCCGCCTCATCTCTATTGGCATGTCGTATGCACTTCTGTTGGATTTCGAATTTTGTTGTTCAGTATTGTCTACTTGGTCCTCTGCTATAGTATCTCTGGCTTCAACATGTTCACCAACCCAGATGAATCCGTTACACCCAAGTATCAAGTCAACTCCAAAGTGTTCTAAATGATGGAAATGTTGCTTCTGTCTCTTCACTAGATAAGGAGGGACCCTAAGCAATTGTCCCCTCTCAAGCTGCAAGGATAATAATCATAATTCAGTGACCAAATATTAACTCAAAACACTAGATAGCATGATCATAGACTCCGACATGATTTGAACTGAAGTTCCACAATAAATGCACTATTTAAACTGTTGCAACAATACTTCATGAATGAAATAAACAATGAGTCTTAGGAAACATATTTTTAGAGCAAGTTTTCATTACCTAGAAGCTGCAGTGAATGATAACCATATACATCTTGCAACACAGTTTTCCACATTTTAATTTTGAGTGTTAAGCATTTGAAGGCAAATGCAAAAATATGATGTTCTATTAAATGACTTTGCTAGGCTGATTTTTTTCTACGGTAAACATCATTAGTATCTCCTTTTCAACCTAGCTATATTCGACCATAGCTGAGAACGTCTTTATTTACCCTAAAAAGACAAAAAATAATTGAATAAAATGCTAGATCACCTAATTAGTTTCAAGCCCTATTTGGCTTTCTCATGCTGCAAATAATGGAAGTGGGTATCCTAGGTTATATTCCTCCACAAGTCAAGTGGAATATTACCATCGGGACTGCTTCAATATGAGGTGAACATTCATTTTACTGAGTTTGATAGGCCACAAGTCCTCATCTGACACACTTGCCACTAATAACAAATGCCAATTACAACAAATTTCCATTTGGAATTAATCAGTTTTAATTCATTTTCATTTCATTTCTAGAAGGCTACTCTTTTTCCAGTTCTTAGATCTGTAGGAAGAACATTATGTCAACGATGAAAAAACACATACAGAATGTTGATTTTCAAGCAAAGCAAACCTTTCCATACTTCTGGCTTCTAGCTTGCAGTTGTAAGCTACCATCATGCTGAAAATTACGAGCTTCAGCCTGAAATGAGAAAAAAGGAATGGCATCCATGACACTGAACGTAGTTTTGTAACAAAAAGAATAATGATCTCTCTCTTTTCCTTTTTCTTCTCCCATTGAATTTGAATGAGACTGTATCACCAAACTGAACAAAGAATGAATCACTCTGAACTTACACAGACAAGGTCATTTTCCTCAAAGAAACGGCGCATGTTGAGTTCATCAATCGCAGTGCGCCTCCTCTAGCATTGCAAATGTGGAGACCAGACATATTTAGTCAAGCAATGCAAAGTAAACAATTCTGGCTCTTGAATATAAACAGATAATAGAGCAGGAATTAAATGTTTCAAGAAGATCATTCTATACATAAGAAACATATATTTCCTATAATGAAACACTGATATATGACAAAAATGCAATGGCAAATCTATCAGGAAATATTTATTATAACATCAAAGGAGAAGTTCGCACACAAAGGCCAATTTCTAGTTACATATTTAAAGTGTTTGTTCTCTAAGAGATTCCAGAATATATTGTGCTGTAACAAGGAAGCAATAGTTGATGTGAATTCATCGCAAAAGAACAAGACAATCAAGCTGTCATACCTGAATACCGTCAGGCAAATTCATTGAAGAAAGCATTAAAACAGCATCTTGGCTAAAATTTATTTCCAGTTTCCAACGTTTTTGAGCAACCTGGACCATAATCCATCACAGACTCAATCATAACAATAGACAAAGGTGCAAATGGATCCATCGATCATGTAATTGATCAGAAGAAGCACTATAGGCAAAAACAATAATCACAAAAAGTATGAAAACAACACTGCAAATGCTATGCAAACGTGATGAAAATTTAGCTAAATTTTTGAAGAATGATTCAAGCAGTGAGGTAAGCACAAAATGCAAATGTCAAAGAGTTGACATACTAAACACCAACTTCTTTTCTCGATGTTACATTAACATTCACTTAACTACTTCTGTTCAGATTTCTAATAGCTTCCAGTAATCTAGTGTTTCAATCAGAATGATTGGATGTACTAGAACATCTTCTTATGTCTTTAAAAACAATATATAAAAGAGGAAGTTCATTTTATCACGGAACAATACATTACTAATTGAGATCAACAACAAATAATCAATCCTTCCAAGAAACCCAAACACCACAAAAGTTTAGATTCCATTATGCTACAGAATTTGGTAATCCTTTCGTCTTTACCTCAACAACACGCCCAACCACAATATCTCCAATCTCTGGCTTGTACCTAAATTTATCAATGATCTGTTAAAAATCAACCTTAACTAGGAATTATCAAAAAAGAAGCCGCAAAGTGATGAAATTCCATTACCTGGCACGTAAAGCGCGTACGTATATCAACTTGTTGACGCGTTCTACCACCCCACATAGCGTCGCCACGACTTCGCCGTCGCGCTCTGACGTCCCATGCCCCCTTCATTGTATCACAAGTATTTAACTTAAACATACAAAAAATCAAGAAAAAATCGAAACTTTCAACCACCAAGCAAGCTAATGAATTACTTAAAAGAAAGAACAGTAGTTCAACAATGAAATTAAGGGCCAAGAAAGGTACTTGAGAATGCTATCTTCGAAGTTAACAGGTATGGTATCGGCAACAGTGACTGAAGCATTGGAATTGATTTTAGAGTACAGAGACTGAAGGTGGTCAATAGCTCTCCGTAATCTAATTTTCTGGGTCTGATTCAAGGAAAGCTGTATACCTCTCGTCTCCTCCATTCAAAAAGCCGAAAACCCTAATCTGAACATAATGTTCTAATATTCTTCCGCCTAATGTGAATTGGGCCGTTTTTTGTTCCATTCTTTTTTGGTTTCGGTATGTTTCAGTATGAACTATGAAACCTGTTTCTTTTTTTTTTTTTTTTCCATAAACTGATTTAATATTAATTAAATATCTATTAATTTAATTCATTAGCTTATATATTTTAATTTAATATTATATATTTAATTAATTAAATTTACTTAATAAGTATATTTAATTTTCAAAATTACATTAAATAAAATTAATTTAATAATTATTAATAAATATAATAAATTCAAACATCTTAAAATATATAAATTTCAAATAAAATTTAATTTAATAATTTAAATATCTAAAATAAATATTAGTTTATAAATAACAAGTTAATTTTTAGATTATTTATTTTGATAAAATAAAATAATTTTATTTATTATTTTTTAATAAATATTATATACATGATTAAAATAAATTTAATAAAAATAAAACATGTTTGGTTGTTAATATAGTTATATTTTTATTACTGATAATAATTAACTCAAAAATAAATTGTTTTAAATAATATATATTTACTTAATAGTAAATCAGAATATAAAAAATAGAAACGGAAAGCAAAATTAATTTTTGTAGTTTTTATAAATTTTGAAAATTGGAAAAAGTCAAATAAAAACATAAATAAAAAATATAAGGGACTGTTTTGTTCTATTTTTTTCTTTGGTTTTTTATTGTTGTTTTTGCAAAAAAAAGAGGCAAATACTTACAATGTATTTAGTTGAAACCTATTTTCATTTTTTTAAAAAAAATAAGAAAACAACAACAAATTTACGAAAATATAAAAATAATGTTTTCTTGTGCTTTTAAAACAAGTTTTTTGGTTCACAAAAACATCATATTTGGTTTCTCTATGCCGACTTAAGCATCTTCTGTGCTGTAATTTCTCCAGGGAAAGGGCTTCTGTGCTGTAATTTCTCTAGGTATACCCTTTCCCTGTTTGTCTTTGTATTTGTTGCTTCATTTGCTTTTGAGTTCTTATTGTTACTCACATTCAAAGCTTTCTTTGCAACGAAAAATCAACGACAAAACTGTCGACTTTATGAGAGTTGAAGTAGTTAAAACAAAAATTTTTAAACCAATAAGAACCCAAAAGATCTTGTCTTGTACCCAATTCATAAACCAATATAGCACAAATCAAAGCATATAAACCATTATACTTTGAACTTGGTCTCCAAACCAAATAAAAGATCTCACGATTCCACCTCCTAGATCACGACTTCTGCTCCATGCTCATGGCTTCACCTCTTTTGCACCAAATAAGATGCACTCCAAGGTTTCCAGCAAAGATCGATTAGAAAGTCCAATGTTTCCCAATGCTAGATAGTACTTCAATGACTGATCTTTGATCCTAAAAAAATCCCCAAAATAAACAAAAAGACGGGTGATTGAATGCTCAACATATGAGCTAAATGACAAAGCTTTTTAGGTCTTATAAGAAGGATGAAAAAAATCGGCTGTAACATCCCATCATCGATGGGAAAGGTAAAATAGTAATTTGGAACGGGTTAAGAGTAGTTAAAATTGTTTTGCTATGTTCATGCATTCATATATATATATATGAATAGTGAATTTTGCACATGTAATGATTGTACATGCATTCATGACATTTCCTGGTATATTGTGAATAAATATGATTGTTATAAAAAATCGATTTGTGTGCTTAAAAATTTAGTTGGAGAAGGTCATTGAGGTTTAAGAATTTTTAGTGAATTTTAGAAATTTTCTAGAAATTTCGAGGTACTTTTTCGGACTAGAAAAAATGTCAAATGGCAGACTGACTGGTTACCGATAGTAAAAAGTACTGTCCAATGCCACTGAAAATTTAGATACATGATTTTAGGGTTTATTAATTTGAGTCATTGGAATTTTGGGTGACAATTGAATTAAAAAAAATTGAGTGACAAATGAATTGGAGATTAATTTTTATTAATAAAAGATGTTATGTTAATCCTTTTGTGGTAAGTATCATGACATGTGTCATGACACTCTTTAAGCATTGACTTTCTATGTTAAACCCACGACGCTTTAGAATAATAAGGCTATTTTCATTGTCTTTCATCTTATACTCTCTTCTTCTTTCTTTCTCCATTCACGACTTTGACACCCTCACTCCCCATGTGATTTTTTTTGTTACTATTCAACACTAGCCACTTCAAGATCTTTGCTATCTCTTCATCTTGCTTCTAAAAACCTAACCTAGCCCTCCTTGAAGAGATGTTGATGTCGTGGGTGTATGGTGGAGGGAGTTAGAG
>JANIPN010000009.1:35975850-35990659 GCA_027478595.1 Erythroxylum anguifugum
TGAAATTTTGACCCTTGATTGTTTATCATTCAAGCGACATTTCCTTCACTTGTCCTTTCAATGAACGCGTAGGATTGCCAATAAGGCGGCTCATGCTTTAGCCAAGGTAGCCTTATTACATGCAAACCCACATCACTGGACTAATCGTCCTTCTTGTTTAGTTTCCATTTTAAATTCAGATTGTTCGGCTTCTGTTATTGTTGAGAAGGAAAGGTTATTAGATTCCGGGTGTACGGGGTAAACTTGTTGGCTTGGGTTAGTTTTCTTTGCCTTTCCTGCCTTTGTCTGTTTTTGTGCTATTATCGTTTTTATTCAAAAAAAATTATAGGATTAATAGTAGGTTGGTTTTTATAATAAAATGAAAATTTGAATACCTTATTGCTACTTTTAATAATTTTAATGAGTATGATATAATATTTTAAATATTAAATATAATTTACACTATGATTTTTATTATTTTTATCACCTCGATAAAATGTTTTTTATAATTTTAATTTTAAAAATATGAAGACTGTACCACGGGCTTGTACGAATGCCTTAAGAAACGAAATTTTTTTGATTATTATTATTATTATATACGCAGACAGGGACTGGACAATTTTCCAGGCACCTTCAAGTTCCAGGAACGTGCAAATGAAAATAGGAAGAACAGAAATCCTTGGGCTTCAGGAGGAAATGGGTCATTGGAATTCTTGTGAAGTGAAAGTTTCAGAACTTGTGGCTCGTTGATGAACTAATCACTTGTATGACAGGAGAGGAAACGAGGCGAGATCGGAACATTTACCCTGAAAATGCGATAAGAAATCTCTTGTTGAGAACAAGATTTTGGTTACGGTTTCGAGGATAGTCCTCGTACCTGTGCTAGTTCTGGTCGCTACAACAGCAGAGAGCTAGATGCTCCATCAAGAACGACACTGAACCTCCTACGTTCCACCCTCTCATGTACCCTATTCTGGTTGCTCTTTCTGCCATATTCATCCAAGCAAGTACGGCTATATGAGTTATCAGGGTATATCTATTTTGGAAAAAACAGCATTCTGTTGACTTAAAAATGGATGAAATTCTGTATGGCCTTCCCTTGTAAGTGAAAACCCGAGTTTCGTGCCGCTGAAATAGGCCCTACAGTGTGAGGAGAGAGATTTCATACTTCGCAAATTGAAGTCACTCATTGGACATAAAATGATGAAAATGAAGGTTTTGAGCAATAAGACAAGGGGTGTTATGCATTCGTTATTACAAGGAGAGAGGGGCATTACATGGGGCTCTCTCCTCCTCCGAGGAATCTTCTCTTCTTCACAATCCTACCAACCCCAATCGTTAGTGTTGGTTGTCCTAAACCTTCTCTTAACTGGCCTAACAATGGCCAATGCTACTCTTCTTCCCTAATCACCATCTACCCTCAACTTCATACCTTCCCCTTATTATTAGGACAGGATGGCCTCTTGGACCCTTCTACCTCTCTTCCATGGCCTCCTGTCTCTTATCATCCTTGTCTTGTGTTCACCGACCTCCTATCTGGTCACAGCTTTATCCTCTTCCTCCTCCTCCTCGGGAGGAATCCGTGTTGATGTAATCCAAAAACCGTCCCCAAATGTCCCCATCTTCCGGGAAGCTCCAGCTTTTCGCAATGGAGACTCCTGCGGGACAAATAGAATCTATGTTGCCATGACCCTTGATGCAAATTACCTTAGAGGCACAATGGCTGCAGTTTTGTCTATTCTTCAGCATTCAACCTGTCCCGAAAATGTTGAATTCCACTTTCTCTCTGCACGTTTTGAGTCTGAGGTGTTTTCCAGCATCAAGTCCACCTTCCCTTACCTCAACTTCAATATCTACAGGTTTGACTCTAACCGTGTTCGTGGCAAAATCTCTAAATCCATCCGTCAGGCATTGGACCAACCTCTCAACTATGCTAGAATTTACCTAGCAGACGTTATCCCACCTAATGTCAAACGAGTTATATACTTGGACTCTGATCTTGTCGTTGTTGATGATATTCAAAAACTATGGGAGGTTGATTTAGCGGACAAAGTTTTGGCTGCTCCAGAATATTGCCATGCAAATTTCACCAAATACTTCACAGAGGTGTTCTGGTTCGATCCTGTCTTGGCCAAGACTTTTGAGGGAAGGACACCTTGTTATTTTAACACTGGGGTTATGGTTTTGGATGTGGAGAAATGGAGGGAAGGAGAATATTCATTGAAAGTTGAGGAGTGGATGGGAATGCAAAAGCAGAAGAGAATATACCATTTGGGTTCATTGCCACCATTTCTATTGGTTTTGGCTGGAAACATAAAAGCTGTGGATCATAGATGGAACCAACATGGCTTAGGAGGTGATAATATTGAAGGGAAGTGTAGGAGTTTACATCCTGGTCCTATTAGCTTGCTTCATTGGAGTGGAAAAGGGAAGCCATGGTTGAGGCTTGATTCGAGAAAACCTTGCGCAGTGGATCATCTTTGGGCTCCTTATGATCTCTATCGCTCTTCATCACATTCCTTAGAAGAATGAAGGATGAAAGCATTAGACATGGGGAAGATGGGACGAGATAGTATAAGAAAGGTTAAAACAAAAAAAATAAATAAAAGAAGGGGAAGAAGAGAAGATTTCTTTGATTAAAAACATGATCTTTCCTTCATTTTCTGGGGTTGACGAAAGAGCGAGGAAGATGTGCTTTTATATTGATTCAATTCAACTAACATAAATTGAGTAGTTGCTTTACCATTCTTCCATGCACAAAATTAACAGCAGCAGACAGGCAAGAGAAGGATTTTCTAGTGGGTTTTTCTTTTCCTTTTTTGTTTCTTTTTTTTTCCTGTCCTTTTGGTACTTAATGAAATGGGCGCTTGAAGGTTTCTTTAACTGATATATATAGTTGTTGCTTAGAGCATGGATCTTTCCAGTTCTGTTGACAATGCTTTGTCTGCAATGTTCAGCTTATTTTTCATTGCCTGAACATATCTAGTGCCATGTTACATATTTCTGAATTCCAGTTTTGAGCTTTTCTCTCAAATGTTTTAAGAATTCTAGAACTTATATACAAATCTCGCACGATTGTTGGATTTAGATTTAAACAACATACAAGCAGTAGCAAAAGGTTCAAGGAAAAGCTGATATCCTTTTCTAAGACTTACAAGAACAAACTAGTTTATCGTCCAACCTGAACTTATTACATCTAAAACGAAATTCAACTGCAAACTTTATCAATGTATTTCAGCTCTAACACCATGAGATTTTAACCCTTTCTCGGTTCCATGCTAAAGTTTCTTTTCATGGCTTCTTTCCTGCTCTTAATGAATTCATCTGATTTTTCGTTAATATTTGAAGCCACACTGAACAGATGTCTCGGAATCCTCTCTCTGGGTTTCTCTGGCTCTTTTGCTATGGCCAACCTTTCACTTGCTATGCTCTTACCTTTATCCTTGTCCCTGTCTTCGACTGTACCACCATCTCTTATACTGACAGACTTTTTACGGTCGCTTCCTGATGTTGTCATATTTGGTTCTGTGACTCGTGGGGCTTTACCTCGACAAGCTGCTGACTCCTGTGAGGCTTTGCTTTGATTTGTTACGCCACCTTTCACTCGCACTACTCTGTTCCTATTCATCGCAGCCTTTCCATCCACCAATTGGCTCTCGTCTCCTTCTGTGAAAGGGGTTTTGTCAACAGGAACCCAATGATCCAATTCTTCTTCATTATGGAAGAAATGAACCTGGATTTCGTGGTAGTCTAAATCATCTGCCAACCATCCCTGAGCTTCATGGAATGTCTTTTCTTCATCATTCAGACCGGAAGCCGCTCTTGGGGTGGCAGGATCAGCATCAGGTACTTGAGTTGCTGCCTGACCCCCAGTAATGCGCTTGAGGCCGCGAGCAACTATGGTGTTCATCAAGAAGTTGATGAGCCTTTGGAAAATGCCAGGAGGTTGATACTGTGTCTCCTTCTGCATGTTTAAACAGATAAGAACAGAAATAACAGACAGTATGATGGGGTAAAAGAAAACAGATATTGTAGAGTTTTATCTGAACAATTGGTCCCCATAAGTTGTTCTATCCTTGGGAACTGGGGTAACAAAAAGAAAGAACGTGATAACGAAGGAATCATCCTTTTTGTGATTTGGTGGAGATTTCGTTTCAAAAGGGTCTCAATTTGTAGACCTGCTTTAGTAAAAAGCTGAAAGAGATAGGAGGAGGAGAGGAATATCATAGACAAGTCTAAGCTGAGGATACCATGCATTACAAATGGAAGTGGAATCCTACCTTGCTTCATCTTTCTCATATTCCCGAATCCCACAACTGACAGCAAATAATCATTGCCAAACCAACCCAAGTCGTCAGTTGGCACAACGAGGATATCTTTCTTTCGGACAATGTTATAGTTTTTTGTTTTGTCACATGACTCTCGGTTATTTATTTATGCAAGTCTCGCGTTTATTTATATAAAATTTATGCGAAACTCATATAAATAAATGATTGAGATTTATGAACAGAATAAAACACCATAATATTGGACAAAAAATTTAGACTCTTTCTTCTACGTGATCCGGTACCAATACAAGGGAATTAAGTAAAATCAAATTTACCAAATCCAATTTAGGCCTACACTATCAACTGGGCCAAAACCTTTCTTAGAGTCTGTCGTCTCGACCTAATTAGGCCCAGAAATTGACACCTCACCAAAGCGGTGCGCACTTCATAGTTCATACCCAGCGCATCATACCAAGAAACAAACAAGGGCGGAGGGCTCCAGAGTACCCAAAAAGACGCGACAGCTAGTCAACTCTAACATTTTCACTAATTCCGTTTCTGTCCGTACCCCGTCGATGGATTTCTTCAAGTCTGTATTTTCCGATGAACCCGATTCGGCAAGATCCGAATCCGATCCCCACAGCCCGGAATCTGCTGACGAAAATCCGGATAACCCAACCGTCCGTGATGGTGGCGGGTGGAGCTTCGGAGGTATGATCAGAACCCTAACCACGAAATCCGAATCCGTCATCGAGACCTACCGTCGCGATCTAAGGGAATTTGGGTCGGGTCTGAGGAAGGAGATCGAGGTGGCGCATGGTTCACTGGAAAATGTAGGGCAGGCAATCGACGAGCTTGGTAGCTCCGTATTGAAAGGAACGGCTCAGATCATCTCTCATGGCAAGGAGACTATGCTTGCCATAGATCAGGAATCGGATTCAGCTGATAACAATGTCAATAGAAGCATTAGTCAACATAGCTTGAATTCGAAGCCGTACAGTCGATTTGATGCTCAGGTGCTTGCGATTCAAGGTGATGTGAGCACGTACTGTGAGGAGCCGGAGGATTCGGAAGAGTACAGGAAGTGGAGATTAGGGTTTGTGTTGGAGGAGAAGCGAGAGGAGAGTCGGAGCTTGATTGAAGAAAATGGAGCTTTGGAGAGTGTGTACAAAAGGGTTGTACCCAACAGCGTTGATGAGCAGACTTTCTGGTCTAGGTATTACTACAGGGTTTATAAGCTCAAGCAAGATGAGGACTTGAGAGCTAATCTCGTGAAACGAGCGATATCCACTGAAGAGGAGGACTTGAGTTGGGATGTTGATGATGATGATGATGAAGTGATCGAGAAAGAGGAGAAGAAAATCGTAAAAGATCCAGGATTTAAGGAAAATGAGAGCTCTAGTAGCAAAAAACATTTGGAAGTTGAGGACATAAATCAAGTTAAGGCAGTGGATAATGAGGGTTGTGAAACAGAGGTTGGTAGTGGAGGGTGTGTAACTAGTGGTGGTGACAATGTAGTTAGTGAGAAGATAGGGTTGGAGAAGAGTAAAGAACAGAATCCACTGAAGCCTGATGAGGAAGCGGGTGTAAAGGTGAAAGGTGATAATGGGGATTCTTGTAAAGATAGTGAATTCTCAGTGGTGTCAAGCCATCAATCAATGGCAGAGGAAGAGGATCTAGGATGGGACGAGATTGAAGACTTGAGCAGCATAGACGAGAAGAGACCAACGGATCAGCCTGGAAGTCCAAATAAGATTGATATACAGAAGCGGCTGAGTGTTGCTGAAGAAGAGGAGGATTTGAGTTGGGATATTGAAGATGAAGATGGTGATGAGCCAACTAAAGCTTGAAGCCTCTGTGAAATTACTTGATCAATGTATTGCATTTCACTTTGCAAGTGAGAATATAATTTCTTTGTACCTTTATTATTGAATTTGAAACAAATGTGTCTATAATAGCAAGCTTTCTGTTGATTACCTATCACTTTTCTGTATTTGTTCACTAGTATTGGTAGGTCCTATGGTTTAGCTGCTCATTTCTAGCATGCTAGACCTGCCAAAGTTTGATCGTGGTAGAGTAGACGATTTCTCTGAAGGAGGCCACTGCTGCTTTTAATATAACCATGTTGCCAAGAGATGTTTTCTATTTTCAAATATGCTGTTTACGGCAACTTTTAATTCAAACTGAAGCCTTAGAGGACACTGGAGACGTCATATTTTCTGGGTTACATTTACTGTCAGAAAAGGAAGCATAACGTAATCCAACTCCTAAAACATGGCTATCTTGCATTCTGCAATTGTTCTTCTACATGATAACTATAACTTCTAGACACAAGGCATTAACAGATATCTTTATCTTCCCTTAAACAATTACAGTAACTCACAAAAGCAGTCGCCAAAACGCAAAGTTACCTGTCTATTAAAAGATTAAAAATGACATAATACAAAATTCTTCCCTCAGAGTTAATTCACAATCCTCGACACTTGAAGCTCCACTACACTTCGGGACTTGCATGATTGGCATCGCAGAAATGTATAATTTGATCAGCAGCACTAGAACCTAATCTTTTTCTCAGAGAAAGGAAGGAAAACAAGCAGGAAAAAAGGCAAACTTGTTCTAACATCACTTCACCCTTGTTTGTAGAATAGGAGAACTTTTTTCACATAACAGAATGTTGTTGATTCATCAACAAACTTCCTCGAGGGACTCGGCTTCATTTTCCTTCAATAGTGATACCCGTTTCAGAAATTGATTCCGTTACATGGGTCTGAACTGGAGAAGGTAATGCAAGAAGACGTCCCTTTTGGGCACGGGGAGGAAGATGCTTAGCAGGCCTTCTTGATCCTACAGTCCATGGTAAGAAAACTCCTGTACCGCCACGAGGCATTCTTTTAGGACTCAAAACTACGGGACGCACTGAAGCCAGCATCACCATGGGAGAGGTATGGACGACTCCCCATTTGGTCATTGTGTCTACTGTGTCATATCCATTGAAAGCTCCATTTGGTACTACATATGGGCTCGCAGTACCTGGTTGCCATAGAGCCATGGGACTGGTTGGTGGTGACTGGCCTTGGTTGGAATCAGGGCGTACTCTGAAAAATGTGATGCTGACCCTCTTGTTTGCAGATGAGCACATGACATGCCTCGCCATATCTGCACTGTTTCCTCTCATTACCAAAAGTGACCTGCAAAATTTTTACATCATGTCATGTTTCATCTTTACAATATCGTTCCAAGGAGAAGACACGTCCTAAACAATCAAGTGAAAAATTTCAGCGCGAAGCCTGTTCATGTTTGGTACTCTTAGTTGAATGCAGTAGGAAGCAACTAGATGCTACTTAGTCTGACTAAATAGCTAACTAAATTACATTACAGATCAAAACCTAAACGAGGAAACTAAGCCATTTTCCAGCTATTTGAGATTCTTCTTCTGCAAGATGCTTCTAGTTATTTCAGAGTACCAGATAGAAGCCCTGTAACTGATGAAAGATTAATGATTAAGTTCAAAATAGTTACCCCTGTTTCAGTGATAGCATGAGTGGACCTCTGTAATTTCCATCATTATCACCCACAAGAATTCGTCCAAAAGCCATTGTAGATTCAGAGAGGAGAATAGTAGAGACTGGTTGGTCCAAATGGGGTGGCTTTAGGAAAGGTTGAGAAAATTCATCCTGCATTAAACAACATTTACCAAGTTACTTCTTTATCCTCCTCAAAGAAGATATTCAATTCACTTTAACGAACAAACGGTCATAATACTATTGACTAGGGTCAAATATCAAGGAAGGTTCGATATGCCACTCAATTTATGGACCAGCTCAACAATACGGCATAACAAGATGGCAAAATTGGTAATACCTCATCAAAGAAGTGAATAATGCAACCATTCGGTTTCTTGTATTCTGGTATAAGCCGCCATTGAACCAAGTGATCTATAACACTACGGAGAAGAGCTGGAATCGGTTCTATACTACCTAGCGTACAAAAAGAAAACAATCACTCACTATCTTAAACAATTTACAGCATGATAGTTGAAGTAGAACATGAAAAAATCAAAATATCATAAAGACAATAACCTACGGGAGAGAAGAAAGAGTACGTAAGTTCCATTAGTAATACTATTATGAGATCTTACTCGTTTGATTGCCATTGGCAGCTTCCTCTTTTATATGACCAAAAATAGGAACACCAAACTGTATCAGCTCTCTCTTATTTCCTTTCATTTGCTTGTTGAACAAAATGAAAGTGTCCCCTAAACCAATATCAGTTCAGTTAGTTCAAAAGAAAAATATTCAATGAATGTGCCATTTGCTTCTTTGCAATCACCAGCTTTTTGACCTGCGATTCGTAGTATGAAACAATTGGCATGTTCTGAAGGAAATTACTCAAAGATAGTTGATATTGTAAAAGAACTGTCATAACATGCAACTCAAGTTAATTAACAGAAACCAAATTGCTAAACTGCCATCACGTGTTCAATGGCAGAGTCATAACATGCAACTCAAGTGAGAAACTAAATTGCTAAAGTGTCATCATGTATTTTAAGACAATAATAGAAGCACAAGGAAAGCATCCGACTGGTTTGAATTTTAATTGCTGTACCTCAACAAGTGAAAATCCTCATAAAAGCATAAGACTAACAACTAGCCTGAAAGACAACCTCTTAAGGGAAGTGTTATCAAACAACAGAAGTATTATTTGAGCGGATGGAATATATGGATCGCTTACTGTGCTGGATAATGCGACAGAAAGTTAGGCTGACTAGCATTCCTAGAGCTAGAGGACCACAGAGAGAAATGTCACCTGAGAGTTCTCCATTCTGACCAGCAGCACGGAGTTCAGTAACGAAGTCAGTCAACTTAGACAGCTCAGAATCAGTGAAAACATCCTCATATAACTTTAAACCTTTGACGACATTCACCTGCCAGTTGCAATATCCCAATCAGTAAGAGCGGGCTTCTGTTTCGTTTCCTTAATAGCGCATACTATAGAGGATATCAACTCTCTGGATATCATTTTATGTAAGGAAAGAATGCTGTAAATTCTGAAAGAAAGAACTCGCCATATGGCCCTTCACTTGCTCCTTGGCTGTGAAACCCTTCGTCAACTTTACTTGAGCAGGACGTGATTCGCACTGTTCGTGGATGAAACATATATCAACATTTTCGTTGATGGGCTGCACTTCCTGAGATCCTGCATTATAGAGGGAAAACAGAGACAAATGGAGTCAGAAGTCAGAACAATATCAACTCAAGAGAACAAATGATGAGAAATTGTCATATTGTTGTAGGTGTCTAGTAAGTGGATTGAAGTCCTGCTGTCCTGGTGGAGCATGTCATCAAAACTCAATCTTACACTCTTCTTTATCTTATAAAATCTCACGTTCCCCAGAAACAATAAACTCCCTTGCATTGTCATCGTAAACAAGGACTTTGCAACAGAAACAATCTTGGCAGACTTGATCGTCCCAAAATGTTATTTGAATTACTCTAGAACCAGATGAAACGATACATGAATCAAATTATTAAGATCATTCTTAGCTCCAAAATCCTCTATTTTAACACCCACTGACATTGCCTTAGTAATTACCAACCCCCAGTTTGAGTCGCATTTTCGAAGATTTTGAAATTAATAGCTTACTAAAAAAAATGGTAGACTTGATACCCAAACCGATCAAAATGATCGAAGTAGGCCCCAGTGACTTAAACCCGGTTAATAATGTAGTTAAAGAAATAACATAACAATAGCAGCCACCCCTTTTTCCGCCTTTGACGGTTGGAAAATTCTCGTGACACCTGTGACAAAGCTGTCCGTGTCCGGAAATGTACCCAGATGACTCCCAAAAAGAGGGGACGGGCATGAGGCCACAGAAAGGTACAAGAAACAGCAGAATGGCAGTAGTGGCGGAGATTCGAATCTTTAATTCGTTTAATGCCAACCCAAAAATATAATTGGGGACAATTTCAACGAAACAAAAAATACTAATAATTTTGTTCCACCCGGAATCCCATGATCCCGGACTTGACCCGAAAAGTTGGCCCTGTCTAAGTAGTCCCCACATTAATAACATTATTGGCAAATGTGTAAACATGTCAAAATCTAACAGCCCCAAACATCAGATGACCAACACATCGCATGGATGACGTCAAACCAAGATCAGATCAGACGGCCTACACCACAAGCCGTCTACAATAAAATCATTGCACACATCTCAACGCAGTATTGCAAAGAGGGACGGTGTTCGCCCTGCCGAAACTAACCGTAACACCAGAAGCAGACAAACCCTTTTCACCACCTCGAAACACTCAAACTCCACTAAAAACTTCGAGATAGCTAGAAAATAATATTAACATCATATAATTGCTTCCCCCTTTTGTCTTTCACTGCGATTCTTCTATTTTTCTTTGACAGAAAATTGAGATGGCATAATATTAAAATCAAATCATAAAATTCTGTGCTTTTTAAAAATAAGGAAAAAAAATCCTAAACGTCATTAATCGTCACCTAACCTAACAGAAACGTTGAATTCAACGGCCAAAAATAGCACAGTGGGTTGAATCTCCGATCTATGAAGAAAAACATTGCTATATTACGGAGTAAGTAAATAACTGTATATTTCTTTAAGAGAAAAATAATAAAAATAAGGTAATTTCCAGTAAAGGAAAAATAATAGGATCGCAACTTTTCTGGAAATAAAACTGGCGAGTTTCAAACAAAAATAGCAATTGATTGACATTTTGGCTTAAAAAGCAAAGAAAACAAGCAGAATGCACCTAAAGCAGTGGAGAACTGTTACTCGATTAATAACGGAAAATTAGAAACCGTTCAAATTTGACCATTTCGACGGAAAAATCGTTAAATCTTCGCACTGGTAAGCGAACTCGCTGTAGCGATTTTCAGAAACAAACAGAAAATAGTCAAAGCATCAGTCAACAACACAATTTCACATTGTTCCTAATGCGTGTGGAGAACATGATCAGTTATATTTACCTGAATCAGTAATTTCGCTGTTCGGCGAGTCCTCTTCTTCAACCACCTCAACCCCGTCGCCGACGGCGTCACTTTCTGCACTTTTCACGGCTACCTCTTCTCGTTTCATCTCCTGTTCATCCAAAGAAACTTCCTTCACAAGTTCATCGCTCTTATTTTCACTCGCGCATATTTTCTCCCCCTCATCTATTACTTTCCTCTCCGTCACGCGCCTGAGTTCCACGGCCACGTCGGCAATCGAATGGTACTTCTGCATCTGTAGCACTGGGATCCAGTTCAGTCGCCTCCGGTGAATGGCCGAGAACACCGACTCGTACTCCGATCCCCCTCCGGCGTCGAGCTGGGCGAGGTGGCCGCAAAGCGCATCGATAATCGCGTTGGCGGCCGCGAATTCCCCGCGAAACCAGGCTAGAATCGCGTCCTTGGCGACCGTGTCCGCCACCACCATCGGCGGAGCTGGAACTGGAATAACCGCGGGCATCACTGGAGGCGCTCGATCCTTCGACGACGCAGCTGGCCCTGCCGCCATCGGCATTACTGGTAAACGTAGACTAATTCCTCAACACCCAAACACACAGAGAGTTCACCCCCTTTACCGCGATATGATCACCAAAATATCGGGTTTTTATAGCGTTCAGGTGCAACCAGCCGGCCAATATATCGGTGATAATATCGGGGAAGTGTTGATTGACTGAGAGAGAGAGAGAGAGAATCAGAACTTAAGAGAGGCAGGTGGTAGCGAGTGTTTGGTCACACATGAGGGGTTTTGGAAAAATGGCGTTGGGAGCAGAATATATACTGAGAGGCCTAGTTGCACGTTTGTGGGGTCCATTGATGACATGGCAGTTTTTCAAAGGAATGACGTGGCAAAAGGAAACGCGAGTGAGGGAGAGAGGAGTCATTTTTGTGTTTTATTCTGTCTTATAAATCTCAGTCATTTATTTATGTGAATCTTCCATAAATTTAGGTGCAACTCGCATAAATAAATGACTGAGATTTATAGGACAAAATAAAATACCATAATATTAGACAGAAAATCCCATCCCAGGAGAGAGATAACACTAGCAATTAAATTCGAGTACGTTTGTTTTCTGTTTTGTAAAATTTAATTAAAAACTGTTTATTTAAATTTTTAGTCTTTATGTTTATTTTAATTTATTCAAGTTTTAACATTTTATAAATATCACAAAAAGTGATTTTTCTGTTTAAATATAATATATTTATTATCAATTAAATATATCTTCTTTTAATTATTTAAAATATTAATTATTAATAAAAGTTATGAATAATTTAATTTAATATTATATATAACTAATTAAAATTGTGATAATTTAATTTTATTTAATAATTTATATTAATTTAGTAATTATTAATAAATATAATTAAATTTTAAATATCTTCAGAATATATAAATTTCAAATAAGTTTTTGTTTTAATAATTAAAATATATTTAAAATAAATGTTAATTTATAAATAACCTTTATTTTAAATTATTTATTTTAATAAAATAAAGTAATTTTATTTATAATTCATTAATAAATATTATATAAGAGATTAAAATAAATTTAATAAATAAAAAATAGTTTATCTTTAGGTGTTATCTAATATGTAATTATGATCAATAATAAAAGTATAACAACTAAACAGTTTTTTTTGTTTTTATTTGAAAGAAAAATAGAACTATAATAATAAAATAGAAGCCGAATCAAACGAAATTTGAATTTATTAATTTACTCTTTTTCTTTATAATTTAATTATGTTAATCACTCAAATTGAATCTAAGTTGATAATAAAAAAACTTGTGCATCTATTTCTTCCATTTTTGTAAAATACATTCTTGTTCTTTTAAAATTGTCTATAAATGAAAGGCCAAGTGAGCTATATGGAAAATGTAGTTAAAAGATTCACGCCGTTTAGAGACTGATCCAGAAGATGTCACGCCGTTTAGACAAGTAAATGCTGGAGAATTTAGGTTTGCTAACGGCAAACGTGGAAATGTCAAAACGTACTTTTCTCAGCAAATGGGGTCAATTCCCGACCACTGGGAATTTCAAATTTCAATAGATCACGCAAGTGGTTATGCAGCTCGTTAATAATGTAGTACTTAATCTAGAATCTAGTTTTTCAAATTTGTACTTATGTTTCTTTTATGTCTTATCAATATTATTTATTATCAAAGATTAATTCAATATTGACTTTGTTATTTTAGAAATATCAACATTAATGTAAAACCCTAAATCTCATTACCATTGGTCACCTCACGGAAGACTAGTATTTTTTTTGTTTGGATTTCTTACGAGATATTTTAGAAAGGTTTCAATTATAAAAAAAACATCTTTAAGCTATTCATATTCAGACTAATTTTCATTCAAACCGGATAAGTTTTTTGTTAGAGGCAAAAATATGATTCTAAATTTTAAACAGCTACATACATGAGGACGATTAAAATCTGCAACCTCGCTTGAGCTCAGAGATTAGCATGTTTAGTTTGCGACATCTCAACAAATATTCCATTATGATAGAGGAATATACCTTTGGGCTGGGTAGATGATGGCCATTGTGTCCTCCTAAGGACCGATGCGGTTTTTATGGTTTTCGATGGCCAATAAGATTTGATGGGTGGTCGACAAACTTGACCACGTGCGAAAAGCCTTGGACCCCCCTAGAATGTAGCTCAAATTGGAACAGATGTTCTGTTTCCGAATCCGCCCAATGACCCCTCAGCCATTAATAAACTATCAAAATGATATGACATTACATTCTTCTACCGTACAGTGATTTCCTGCGATTAAAGAAACTTTAAGCATTAAAAATTATAATCTTAATATTTAAAAAGGGTTAAAAATTTGACCTTCGCTATTAAATACAAAAGTCAGATCAGACTTAACATTTTTTAATCATTTTTATTATTTTTATGAGCCTCATATGTCACGCGATAATGTAGGATCCAATTTTTAAATAAAATTAAATATTCATAATTATTAATATTTCTTTTAAGAGAATGAGTCACTTTGACTCCATTAGTGCTACATTTAAACTCATTAAATAATTAACTAAAAATATAATTAATATATTATTATTATATTCACTTAAAACTTTAATCAATACGTATTTGATGAATTATGATTATGGTAAATTTTAAGGTTGTATTTAATTTTAGAAAAGAAAAATAAAATTTAAATTTAAAAATGGTCTTTTTGATAAATCACATTCTTATATTTATTCTTTTAAATATAAATATATATATATATACATGTGAGGATATTTTATATTAGTAATGTTTTTGTATCAAACATCAAATAAACCCACTTCTCATATCAGTTTCTATTTTTATATATATATAGGATAAAAGCGGTTTCATTGAAGTGACGAAAAGGATAAAAATGTCAATTGGACGCAAGAAGGTGCCAAATGCCAATGGATGTGGTCCCACGTCAGCATCTAAGACATGTTGGTGTTTATAAATTAAAAAATTGAATCCTCTCTAGTGTTGGAATCAATGTTCTGAATACCGTACCCAGTGACGGAGCCACGTTGTGGCTAGGGGGGCTATGGCCCCCCCTTTCAAA
>JANIPN010000009.1:36018501-36030011 GCA_027478595.1 Erythroxylum anguifugum
CCTCTAAACGACTCCCCACCCCCGTCTCTGTCTCCACCAAACCTTCCTTCTCATTTTTTTTCTCTCGCTCTCACCGACTCTCCCTTCTTCACTCACCACCGCTGCCATTCTCTCTCTCTCTCTTTCTCGTCTTCATCTTCGACGAAACTAATGACTAGTCCGACGGTGCTGATGCTTCCCTCATCCTCCTCGATCTACGCCAGCATCAAAGGATAGAGATCCTCCCTCGGCTCCTCCCTTTGTGTCCCCTGAAAATGCCACCGTTGTCGCCACTAAACATCTAAAGCAGGAGAGATGGTCGCAGGCTCGCAGAAGCCTCTGACCCATCAGTCCTCACCCAACCTGAAGACTCGAAGCTAGTAAACTTTTTTGGGGTGTGTTTTTTGAGTTTTCCAATTTTTTCCTGCTTAAACCTTAATAGCATTATTTATTGTGTTGGATTGGATGTTAGATTTGTGAATTTTTTAGGAGTTGGAACTTGGTTTTGTGAATTACAATTTGCGTGGATCTGGTATTCTGGTTGGATATTGTCATTTGGAAATGGAAATGGAGTTGAAATGTTGAATTGAATGAGTGAGTGAGTCACTCATAGTAAATGATGTATTGGTTTTCTAATTTGCGTGGGTTGGAAATGGATGATGTGAGCAGGAGCAAGGATCACCATGGAGATGACATGCGTGATGGGGGCAAGTTTGTCATTCCAGTTGGACCTATGTCCAAAGCTAGGATCGAGAGACTCAAAAAGGCTATTTATGCATGTATGGGCTAATTTGTGGAGTGAATGGTGAGCTCCAACCCTATTGGAGGAGAGTTTAATGGAATTGAGCCCAAACTAATCCATTTAACTCAAATCCTTGGACCGGATACACTTGGAGCTTGAAGACAAGAAGATTTAGGCTATTTTAATGCTTCATGACTTAAGCCCAAGGGCATACGGATCCAGTAGTGGCACTACACATCAAACTTATTTATTTAGTTTTTGGACTTTGTTTTATTTTGAGCTTCCATGTATTTTGGCCCAACCTTTTATTATTTAACCTAAGTATAATTATGTGTCTTTAGGTTAAATTTTTGTAACTTTTAGATCATAATTACTGAAGTGTCGTCGGCTTCAATAGATAGAAACATTATTCTCTTGTTCTTGTTACCTTTCGAACCATCTTTCACTGATCAATTGCTTTCCCAATTGTGACGTGTCGATTGTTCGTTTCTCTTGGTTTTATTTTGATCATCGGATTGCTTGGAACAAGTTTCTAAGAGGTGTCGTAGAAATCAAACCTTTGCGTACCCTTATTTTCTTGATTGTTGAATTCGAAATTTCTATCCTTCTTATTTCCTCAAGGTCGAAAACACACCAAAATAAAAATACCTATCGAAAACATCATCAAATCGACATCAATCCTTCTGTGGTGCGTGTTAATGGAAATGTTGAATGATAACAGTATTGTCATTTGGAAATGGAAATGAAAATGGAGTTAAATTCACGGTGAATGATGTATTGGTTATAAAGATTGGTTTAAGTTATATTTATGATAAGTTTTTGGATTAATGATATACATTATGCATGGCCTTGTTAATGATGATTATCTTGAAAGTTGAACTTGAAAGTTTAAACTTGAAATAACCTAAATGTAAAATTTAAACCGATAATATTAAATTTGTACAATTATTAAAAATTAAATCATTAATTGACACATTCTTAATATTTATGAAATGGTATTTTATTTTTAATATTTGGGGAGGGAAAGCAAAGAGACCCAGTGGAGTCAAAAGAGCTGTGGGATGGCATCTGGGCTTTAGTGTAAGTTCGTCTTCTTCTTCTTTATCATTTTTGGTTCAGTGGACATGGTCCGCATATTATTTTAACAGCCGCCAGAAATTACGTAAACGGCGTAAGCTACTTCGGGCATGTGCAAGGTAAGGTCAGAGCTACACCTCTCACCCCTCATATCCGCCATAGCCATTTCATTTCTCTCTCCTCTCGTCGAAAGTGTTACGGCTGAACTTTAAATTAAATGTTTTGTATTTTGCTTAATGTGTCTGCATGAAAGGTGTGCGTAAAGAGGGGTTTTTGTCACTTGAGAGCTCACTTGTAGCATTTTAAGAATCAAGGGTGGTCATAAAGGGTGCAAGTCCTTCCACAAGGGCGCAAATCTCTCCTCAACGCAGTTGACACGACAGTGGCTGCCAGCCATTCTTGTGGGTTATATCTTATGTCAGCTGGTTCTTTGTTTTTAGGGTGGAGTGTTGTTAAATTATGTATAGTGCAGGTCCTCTGTGTGGGTCTTTGTTTTTAGTTAGGAGTGATGTTGGTTACGATTATTACAAGTCCGCTGTGTGGAATCTTGGGCCCATCCTTCTGGTTCTTTTTCTTTTCTGTTTTCTCGGGTGCCATGAGCATTACTCATGATCTGCTAGTAAACTGGGTGGAGTCCTCTTTTACTAAAAAGTGCACAGTGAGTAACGGGGGCAGCTCAGCGACGATACAGCTGCAGCTCAGGTTCAGGCGGAACAAGAACGTTGGTTAGGGTTGGTGAGGTAGACTTGTAATGAAATTGATAGATGTAGACTCTTTGGCAGTTCACACGTCTGTTGACAAGTCTGTTGTCTCGAGCATCCTGACAGAGCGGCTGTTGTACAAGGGAGGTTGTCTTTCTTTCTCTTCGTCCAACCCGTTGGACTCCACTAACGTTTTAGTACCTTTTATTCTTGTTACTTCTACCTTCTACAAATAGCCTTCTCTATTAAAATCACACCTCACTAGTTTCACTGTCCTTCATTGTTCGCTTTCACTTGCATGCCTCACCAGTAGATTCACTGCACCTAAAAATTGGATCAAGTGGGTCATCAGTTTTTCTTATTAAATTAGACGTGCCCTTTTTGGTTTTCCTGCTGGTTTTCAAGGTGCTTTATTAAGGTCGTGGGTAATTTTTTCTTTTATAACGGTTTTATTGTTATTATTAATAATATTATTATTATTATCTCTTTATTGAGTTTTTTTATTATTATTATCATCATCATCATCATCATCATCATCATCTGGGTGGTGGGGTTTATTAGTTTTAGTTTTTAAGGATTTCGTAAGATTAGTACAGGCTGGAAGAGACGTGAGTTGAGAGGAATGCCTTCAAATCGAACGGTTGAAATCTGTGCAAGTGGGTCGATAAGTGCAGTTTGCAAAAATAAAGACGGAGATGATTTAATAAGGATAGGCTCTTGAAACGTGGGGACCCTTATAGGAAAGTCCTTAGAATTGGTAGAGATTTTAGACAAGTATAGGATACAAATATCGTGCATTCAAGAGACTAAGTGGGCAGGAGCCAAAGCAAGGGAGATAGGGGATTCAAATTACAGTACTCGAGAAGTGCACGGAAGCAAAATGGGATAGGTATCTTAGTGAACAAGATGCTTATGAATAGAGTAGTGGGGATCACAAGGGTTAATGATAGGATAATGTTGGCAAATTTTGTTTTGAGTAGTGTGGCTTTCAATATAGTATATCCGTATGCACCTCAGGCTGGCACAGACGAACAACAAAAATGTACATTTTGGGAGGCACTGGATGGGGTTCTTCTATAATCCTTTAATACTGAGTAGATCATCTTAGGAGAGGATTTTAATGGGCATATAGGAGTGGATTCAGATGGATATTCAGGAACCCATGGGGGCTTCGGATATAGCACTAGAAATGAAAGTGGGATTGATTTATTGGGCATGGCCATAGCATATGAGTTAGTAATAGTAAATTCCTTTTTTAAGAAAAACGAAGCGCACTTAGTGACGTTTTAGAGTAGTACAAACAAGACGCAAATTGATTATCTCCTTGTCAGGTCAAGAGCCAAATCATGGTGCAAGGATTGTAAAGTACTTCCGACCGCATGCCTATCAACCCAACATAAATTGTTAGTTTTGGATCTAGGAATTAAGGGATGGAGGGCACAAAAATTTACCAAGCAATGTCACAAAATAAGATGGTGGAGGCTAAAAGGGGACATGGTGGAACACTTTAGGACTCAGGTTCGGTATAATATAACATGGGCTGTAAGTGGGGATGTAAATCAGATGTGGCAGGGTGTAGCCCCTGTAGTGAGAGAAACAACCACAAAACTCCTAGGGGTATCTACAAGATAAGGGGCAGATGGAATCTTGGTGGTGGTCAGACGAGGTCCAGGGAACTGTGGAGGTGAAAAAGAGAGCTTTTACAGATTTGTTGGCAAGTGCAACAGAGGCAGAGCGGGTAACTAATAAAGTAAGGTATAGACTGGCAAAACAGAAGGCCAGGAAGACTATTGCAGTGGCTAAAGGGGAAGTGTATGAAAATATGCACAAGGTTTTGGATACGGTCAATGTGGCTTAAAGAATTTTCAAGATAGCAAGAAATAGGGCACGTAAGATGGAGGATTTTAACCAAGTCTGCTGTATATGTGACGAAGCAAGACCGGTGCTCACAGAGGCCCAATACATCAAGCGGAGGTGGCAGAGATACTTTTATGGCTTTTATAACGAAGACTCATTGGTCAACATAGAGTTAGGCGAACCCCCAATGTCAGGACACTTTCTAAATGGGTACTTATGGGGGAGGATCACAAGGGGAGAAATTGCAAAGGTTTTAAGGGGGATGGGGAGTGGAAGGGCCGTAGCATCAGATGAGATCCCTATAGAGGTATGGAAGAGAGTAGGTGTTGTCAGTATTGAGTGGTTAGTTTAGCTCTTTAATGTGATCCTCGAGTCAGCCAAGATGCCGGATGAATGGAGATTAAGTAGGTTAATCCCCTTATACAAGGCTAAGGGAGACATCCAACAATGTCACAACTATCGAGGCATCAAATTACTAAGTCATGCCATGAAGTTGTGGGAAAAGATAATTGAAAAGAAAATCCGAAGAGTTGCTTCTATATCGGACAACCAATTCGGCTTTAGACCTGGTAGCTCCACAACATAAGTAATACATCTACTCCGGAGACTAATGGAATGCTACAGGAAAAGAAAACGGGATTTGCATATAGTTTTTGTAGATTTGGAGAAGGCATACGATAGGATTGCTACAGAACTCATATGGTGGTGTTTAGAGCTAAAGGGCATTCCTATGACTTATATCAGAGTAATTAGGAATATGTATAAAGGAGCATTGACTAGCGTAAGGATGATAGAGGGCAAAAGCATTCTCCATTGGTGTAAGACTACACCGAGGCTCGACCTTGAGCCCTTTTTTGTTTACATTAGTGTTAGACGTACTTACCAAACATATTCAAGGAGAGGTACCTTGGTGTATGTTATTTGCGGACGATATTGTCCTAATGGATGAAACCAAGGAGGGGGCCAATGCCAAGTTAGAATGTTGGAGTGAAGCATTAGAATCAAAAAGTTTTAGAATTAGCATATCCAAGACGAGGTATCTAGAATGCGACTTTTCGGGTAGCCAGATGGTATAAGAGATGATGGTAGCAATTGGGACTGACATCATACCTCATAAATCAAGTTTTAAATACCTCAGGTCTATTATTCAAAGAGATGGTAAGATGTGTTACATCGCATTAGATCTAGGTGGGTTCAATGGCGAAGTGCATCAGGTGTTTTATGTGATAAAAAGATCCCTTCTAAACTCAAAGGGAAGTTTTATAAAATGGTGATTTGGCCGACAATGTTATATGGGGCAGAGTGTTGGCCTACTAGACGTAGACATACATGACAGTTAGTGGTAGCAAAAATGCATATGCTTAGGTGAATGTGTGACATTACCAAAAGAGATAGGGTATGAAATCGTGTGCTGAGAGACAGACTAAGGTGGCTAGAATTGCTGACAAATTAAGAGAGACAAGGCTTAGGTGGTTTGGGCAGCTACGTAAGTTGCCTTCTGATGCTCCGGTACGACAGGGTGAGAAAATAACCCTTATTGGCCACAAGAGGAGAAGAGGGAGACCTTACAAGAATTGGAGGGAAGTGATCAGGAATGATATGTCTGAACTGGCCCTTACTGAGGTCGTGGCTAGAAATAGGAAGGTCTGGTGTGAGCGGATCAGGGTAAACGACACGCTTTAAAGTCCTCACACCTGATCTCAAAATCCAAGTTGTAGGCCGAAAGCCATAGCCAAAATTTACGACTCGTAGATGCGGAAAATTTTCATTATAAAACCGTAGGATTGTTATACCCTCAGGGTCTCTCAGTGAAGACTCCTAGCGTAACAAGCGACAAGAGGAGCCGGTCTTTACAGTGTGTAAGGTACTAGCAAATCTAGTCTCCTTCAAGTATTTTCCTTATTTATTGTTTGAAACTTTATTTACTGATTGTGGTAGAGTGCCAACTGTTTTTTTATTTACTCTTTTATTCAGCATCACCCCCTTTGTACATTCTGAATATGGGTCTACCGGAAACAGCCTCTTTACAATGTAAGGGTAATACTGCGTACTATCAGACTTTCTCAGATCCCGCTTTATTATGAAACTTCAGACTGGGTGTGATGATGATGATTTAGGTATTGAGTTTAGGTAAATAATTAGTTGAGTATAAAACTATGCAATTGGAAATTAATAATAATTAAGTTGTAGTTAATGATAGTATTTGCCTATTTAGGTATTAGTTTTGGGGAAAAAATAATTGAGTATAAAATATGTTGAACTTTAATTATTTGGTAATATATATATGTAGGGTATCATAAATATTTATAATAGATAATGTGTGAAAGTAGTGATGTAATAAATGTATCCAAAAAAACTTTTTTTGTCAAATTGTGAATACGTTGTAGATTTGTAGGTTCCAATCAGTTATACATAGACTTATTAATGTCAATTAAAAATTGTAAAAGCAACATATATATTTAAGAATGAAATATAGAATGGTGTATATAATATTATGGTTTGTTAGAAATGAAAAGATGATTCAAAGCTTTAAATAAGAAAAAAAAATTCCTAAGAAGCAATATCCTTTAACTTGATCCTCATGTTATGAATATATCTTTCAACATCATCATGTTATGAATATATATGAATGAACAATTGTATAAGATATTTCATTCATTATTTGGCAATTATGTAAATCATATCATACCCTTCAACTTGATCCTCATATTTAAAACTTTGAATTAAAATTGTTGGAAATTGAAATTGTTGAAAATTGTTAGAAATGGAAATTGTTTTATGAATGTATTGTGATTATTGTAAATGGAAATGGAATTATGATGTTTTATGGTTATTGGAAATGGAAATTGTTGAAAATAGAAATTGTTTATGCATGTTTTGTGATTGTTGGAAATAGAAATTATTTTATAAATGTTTTGTGATTAATGGAAATGGAAATTGTTGAAAATTGTTGGAAATAGAAATGGAAATTGTTAAAAATTGTTGGGAATGGAAATGGAATTATTAATGTTTTGTGATTATTGGAAATGGAAATTGTTGGAAATGGAAATGGAATTATGAATGTTTTATGATTGTTGGAAATGGAAATTGTTAAAAATTGTTGAAAATGGAAATAGAATTATAAATGTTTTGTGATTAATGGAAATGAAAATTGTTTATGTATGTTTTGTAATTGTTGGAAATTGTTGGAAATGGAAATGAAAATTGTTAGACATAGTACGAAATGGAAATTGTTATATGAATGTTTTGTGATTAATGGAAATGGAAATTGTTTATGTATATTTTGTGATTGTTGGAAATGAATTGTTGAAAATTGTTAGAAATGGAAATGGAAATTATTTTACGAATGTTTTGTGATTAATGGAAATAGAAATTGTTTATGTATATTTTGTGATTGTTGGAAATGAAAATTGTTGAAAATGGAGTTAAAAATTGTTGGAAATGGAAATTGTTTTATGAATGTTTTTTATTAATGGAAATGAAAATTGTTTATGTATATTTTGTGATTGTTGGAAATGAAATTTGTTGAAATTTGTTGGAAATGGAATTGGAAATTGTTGAAAATGAAAATGAAAATATGAATGTTTTGTGAATATTGGAAATGGAAATTGTTGAAAATTGTTGGAAATGGAATTGGCAATTGTTGGAATTGGAATTGAAATTATAAATGTTTTGTGATTGTTGGAAATGGAAATTGTTAAAAATTGTTGAAAATGGAAATTGTTGATGTATATTTTGTGTAATTATATATGTTGAATGTTTTGAATTGTTAGCTTTTGACTTATAGTAAATTGTGTTCCATAAAATTGAATTGTGT
This sequence comes from Erythroxylum anguifugum, assembly GCA_027478595.1. Lineage (NCBI taxonomy): Eukaryota > Viridiplantae > Streptophyta > Magnoliopsida > Malpighiales > Erythroxylaceae > Erythroxylum > Erythroxylum anguifugum. Next base: position 36,026,675 of record JANIPN010000009.1, read on the forward strand.
GTAATGTAATCATACAAAATGAGTTATATTATATAAGATGGATATGCATATTGTGTACTAAAATTATGTGTTATTTATTTTGATATATGCATTCATTTATTTTTATAGATAAATGGAAGAAAGTTCAAATACTGCTGACCAATCCACTTTCGGAAGATACAATGATCTAGCTTGGGCTCATGCTGCATTAGTTTCCAATATGAGGAACCATACTATTTGCTTGTTTTGTAACAAGCATTTAAAAAGTGGAGGAATCACCCGATTAAAAAATTTTAGATGGGGGTTAAAAGAGATGTGGAACCCTGTAAAAAAGTGAGTCATGATGTGAAGTAGCAGATGAAAACATTGATATTAAGTTTGTTTTCTAGTTTCCATGGTGATTTTGGAAATGTTGAAGGTGGAAGTGGTAATGGTAGTGGTGATAGTGGTATTGGTAGTGTTCCATCTCAAGATCAAGAAGAAGTATCTGAATCTGATGTGAGGAAGAAAAGAAGGTAGGTGACTAGTTTCTTTGTACCAAGAATAACTCCTGGAGCCTAACCTTCAATTCATAGTGCAATGCAATCAAGAGACGCGACTCACAATTTCGATATGGCAGTAGCTAGATGGTGGTATGATACAAGTTCATCGTTTAGTGCTTCTCAATCTTATTATTATCAACCTATGATGGATGCAATAGCCTCTTATGGTCTATGATACAAAGGTCCTTCGATTTATGACTTAAGAGGTAAACTTTTGAGTTGTGTTGTTTCTGAAATTATAAGTTATTTGGTTAAAAGAAGAGTGAATTGGGGTACTTATGGATGTTCAATCATGTGTGATGGTTGGACTGCACAAGCGAGATAGCAATGAGCTCAATTGTAGAGGAGGAATCAGAGTCTGCACTCGTGGTGTCCAATTTCGGAGCAATCGACTACAACAATGATTGGATCGTCAATTCAGGGTGTTCCAATCTAATCAAATGACCGGCGACAAAGAGAAGTTGCTCGGCATGTCAGAGTATAAAAGGGGTTGAGTTGTCATGAAGACCAACAATTCAAGGCCGAGGAGACAAGAGCCTATTATAAAGTTTTTGGTTTATTCTACAAATGGCTCTATGTTTTTGAAATCTATTGATACATCTAGCCTTATTAGAAATATTGAGACTTTGATTGCCATATTTGATAAAGTTGTGAATGATGTAAGGTTAGAGAACATTGTTCAATTTATTACTAACAATGATTCCGCTTATAAAGTGGTAGGAAAAAGGTTGCAAAATACGTATAATTCATTTTTTTGGACTCCATGTGATACACATTTCATTGATCTAATGTTGGAGAATATAAGGGATCCTAGGTATTTTCCTGTTATTGATGAGACTATGCAGAAAGCTAAAAAGGTGACAAAGTTTATTTATAATCGTGCATGGGTATTGAATTTGATGAGAAAAGAATTTACCAATAGTAGGAATTTGTGTTGTCCTACTGTGACAAGACTTGCCACAAATTTCTTATCACTTCAATCTTTTGTTTCGATGAAGAAAGAGTTAAGAAAAATGTTTACAAGTGATAAGTGGATTGCATCTCAGCATGCTAGGTCTAATGCTGGAGTGGAGGTTTGTAATATTATACTAAAAGATAGAGAATTTTGGTCTCAATGTCAATTTTTTATTCGAATTTTTTAGCCTTTGGTGAGGGTGCTTCGCTTGGCTGATAGTGAAAAAAAGCCAACAATAGGTTATATTTTTGATGCCATGGAGAGAGCGACGGAAGCAATCAAGGCCAATATGAAACATAGGTCTTCTTTTTACACACCATATCTTTCAATCATTAACGAAAGAAGGGAAAGACAACTTTCTTCTCCATTGTTTGCAGCTGGGGAATTTTTAAATCCTAGTGTCTATTTTAGACTGGATCTTACTAAGCAAGCTGAAGTTAATAGAGGAATGCTTTTAATTATTACAACAATTGTTGGCATTAACGAGATGCAAAATCGTTTAAGCTCACAAATGGAGCTTTACAAGTTGTCTTATGGGGATTTTGGAATGTCAACTGCTATTCGACAAAGAGGAAAACTTTCTCCAGGTATTAGTTATTTCATTTTTCTTATTTGTTAAAAATTAATTATCACTTTATTTTGTTTATAATACTACTTTTGTTATCTTATGACTTACAGTTTCTTGGTATGATCAATTTGGAAATGGTGTTCCAAAATTGAAAAGATTTGCAATTCGAATTTTAATTCAATGTGTGAGTGCAACAGGTTGTGGATGAAACTGAAGCACATCTGAATTTATCCACTCAAAGAAAAGGAATAGATTGGAGCATAAGAGATTGAATGACTTAGTTTTTGTTCCTTACAATTTAAAGCTTCGGGAAAGGTATGCTATTTTTATTATTATCATTATTAATTTAAATATAATTTCTTATAATTTTCTAATAATTAAATTTAATTGTTTACTAGGAGTCTTAATAGCACAAGTAGCTCATCCAATTTCCATTGTTAATATTGATCTTTTGGCAGATTGGGTTTCTGAAGAACCGAATTTGATAGATGTGAATGACTTGGAAGATAATCTGGATGAGAAAGCATTGACATGTCATTTGGTACATTAATTTTAAATGATAATAATGATGAAGCTTCTTTCAATGATAAGGATTTTGCACCAAATGATCACTGGGGTCAGTGCGGTTATAGCAGGTATCCTCCCATTGACGATTGAATTTCATTCTAAGTTTTTTGTTTTTCCTCTTCTTTTAATTTTACTTATATTTGATGTTTATGTTAAATTCTATATATGTAATGTAACTGTAAATGTTTTTGTTTCAGGTTCAACTTCTACTTGATTGTTTCTTCGTCATGAACTCTTTTTGTAAATTATTTAAAGATATTTATTGTTCTTTTTATTGAATGTTTTGATGCAATTATTATTTATTAAAATGATGAAATTGTATTATTGTAATATTTTAAAAAAAATTTATTATTCTTAATTTTATATTTGTATGATGATGATTGTGTTTTTTATGTTAATTGTGGTTATTATTTATATGTGAAATATTTAAAAATTATTGTTATTTCATATTAATTTTGATTATTATTTATTATTATGATTTTTGGAAATAATGTTGACTTAAAGAGTAAATTAGTAAAGTATACAATATAACTGTACAATATATCAATGGAATATTTTGCAAATTTTAAAAATTTTAGGGATTATTTTATAAATTAAAAAATTACCTAAAACGATACTCGGTATTGACTGGTACTGGTACAGTATCGTATAAGAACTCAATCCAATACCAAGTCTAGTACGGTATTCACAACTTTGGTCTCTTGTATCCTCCAACGCTTTCGTCCC
>JANIPN010000009.1:36079385-36091882 GCA_027478595.1 Erythroxylum anguifugum
AGTTCAACGTTGCCTTTCCTCTTGCTCTTGGATCGGGTCTGCTTGGTTTCCTATAACAAACCAAGTTCTAATCAAACGACATTAGAAGGAAATTCGTAAAGCTTTGAAAATCAAAAGTGCTAGGATTGAACTATAACCCCTTCAAAACTAGAATTTCGGTTCAACTTTTCCATGATCGTTATGATAAGGTAAATGAAGACATTTGGTAAAACTCCCTTCTAGAAAAATGTTCCTCCTTGTCTTAGGGTTCTAACAACACAAAACGCATTCAATTTGGTTCAGAAGTATGGGAGTTATACCCCGAACACGTTGGAAACATCCTTATGCTAACACAATAATCTATACTCAACTTCCATCCAAACTTTGGTATTCTTATAAACCGAATTTGGACTCTATTCCTTCATACAAATTGTAGATCTATGTCTCTAGTTATAAAACAAATCAAGACTCACCTCAATAGGACATCTACAGCAAAAGTTATGCCTAAAATACTAAAGGACGTCAGTGCTGGAAAAATGCCTCTCGCCGCGAGCACGTCGCGGCGAGTTTGCTGTTGCACGTCGCGACGTGTGAATAGCACGTTGCGACATGCAACCCTAAAACCACCTGAAAACCTCTTTTCTTGGCATTTTTCACTTATACACTTCCCATCTTTCAATTTAAACCCATCTTAACCCTAAAACACCTCTTATACTTTATTTCTAAGCTCATACCAACCCAAAAACAAAGCAAAACATCAAAACCTATTACATAATCCATTCCTCAACAACTTCCTACACACATTCAACCTTGGTTTCACTTCTAATTAACCCTAACTAGGCTTCATCCAACAATCAAGAAGAGTTTAGACTTATACTTACTTGCTTGCGCTTCAAATCTTTAAGATCTCCAAAAACCCTAAGTTTTTCCCTTCTTTTCTCTATTCCCACGACAACTCTCTTCTCCTCTCCCTCTTCATTTCATTTTCTTTTCTAATTTCTACTCTTACTAATTGCACAAGGACCCTTATACCCTTCCACTTATGCCTTAAAACTTAAAGGGTTAAGTGATCTACCAAAGTTACCCCTTATGCATTCTTACTACATTTACACTTTAATTCCATCAATTCAAAACATGCTAATTACTCCAAAATAATAATTCTAACAAGACCTCAAAATAATTTAAAATCATGCTTATTAAGAAAATAAAAATAAAAAGAATTTGGGGTCCAACAAAACCACTTTGATATTCCTAAATATTTGGGTGGTCATGATGCGTTACTTGACGCCAATCTTAATCTATGATTATAAATTGTTTAATTGGAGAATTAGAGATAAATTAAAAGGAGTTTTAATTTATCTAATTTTAATTATGAATTAAATTTATAATTTATAATCATTGCCAACATATTTGGGAGCCTAATGGGTCTCACATATAAAATGGATTGAAGAGAGCAAAGTTAATTTAATCAAGTTAGACTTGATTGTAAAATTTGAGAAACTTTATGATTAAATATGAGATATTTAATAGATAAGGATCAATATGAGATATTGAATCTTATATGGGCATAATTGATATTTAATTAGAATTATTTGTAATTCTAATTAAAGTTTAAATGAAATTAGAATTTAATTTCAATTAAATTATTAAAATGTTCAAAGCTTATTATAAATAAGCTTAAGCTCTATGGAGCTAGCACTTCATGCTTAACCCTCTCTATAAGAGTTATAGAGTTCTCTCGACTAATTCTGTGGATACCGTTAGAGGCCGGACACTAGTATAGCTATAGTGGTTGAAACGGATCGGTTTCGGAAACGATTCAAGTGATACAACAAGATAAAGAGCAAGCTTCAGAATAAGGTACGAATTAAATTTCCGCTTTATTATGATTTGTGTTAATCATTTTATAGATTTAAATAGATCTTGATTTTCGAAAAATCAAAAGTCACAAAAAGTTTCGTGATTATTCCGCTGCGATCGAGATCGAATCTCAACCCAGTTTCCCAACAAACCTGAACGTTGGTTCTTTTTTTATGTGCCACTGCCACCTTACATGTTATTCTTTTCTCATCTTTGCACATTTTAGTTGGAAACTTAGAGCATAAGTTTAATTTTACTAATGCTATCTTAACTTCTTTATTTTATAATTAAACCAACTTAAACTGTGTTATAAATTTGTCAATGATATTAATTTTCATTACAGTGATATATATATCCTTTTAGTTATTATTTTATTTATTTATTTTATCCATCATTATTTGTATTTTTATTATTAATTTTTTAATTTTATTTTTTCTCGACCATTTTATTATATATTTTAATTAGTATTTTTCATTACTATTATTTATTTGATATTTATTTGATATTTATTTTATTATTTATTATTTATTATTTTATTATTATTTCTTTTTCCATTTCCTTCTTGTAGAATAATCACTCTACTAGTTAGGAGTAATACTACGCGCTACTAGACCCCCCAATTCTATGCCTCAGCAGGCTTTCTACTGGTTCTTGTTGTTGTTATTGACAAATTGTACATTTAATATTTAAAATTAAACTTTAAGTTAATAATTCTAATAAAGAAATATTTGGAATCTTAAATTGATAATTTTAATAATAACAATTTTTTTCTAACCATTCTAAAAAATAGCACTTCGAGTTCTTTTATTATTTAAAAATTTAAAATCGTGCGTTGTTGTCTAATTCAAGCCTAAGGCCAAGCCCGAGCCCATTATCTCTAAAACCCTCGAGAGTACGATCACCACCGGAAGATTACCAAGTCTTAAACCCCCAACTATACTACGCTGTCCCTGCTCTTCGCCTCACTGCTACGCTAGTCACCTACTCTGATTCAATGGCTTCACTAGCTCTCAGAAACCCCAATTACAGGCGCCTTGGTCAGTTATCCTCCCGAGTCGCCTGGTGTTGTCGGGAATCGTCCTCTAATCCTCTGTCAATATCGAGTTCTGTCTCTGAAAATGGCAGTATTACTGTTTCCAGTGGACCTTGGTGGAGATCCATGGCTACCTTCACTAGAACGTAAGTCCATAATTCTAATGTCAAATTTTTGGGTTTTCTGTTTTTATTTTTTTGCTTGTTTAAAGGTCTCATGTTCTTAAAGATTGCTTCTTTAGATTTAGTTATGTGATATTGATAATCCTTTTTCTTGATTGAAGTCGGAATCTTTCCGGTAGCTTCCTTTTTTGGAGGGAATGTGTTGAACTAGTTTGGTTCACTTAGTGAAATAAAGAGTTCTTACTTCGGAACTTTCAAGGATCTTATGCTTTATTCTACTTTTAAAAGGGCGGTCAATAAGCTGTTAGGAAAGGTAAGGTGATTAGAAACTATTATTGGACTTGGACAATGGTTGAACTATGCTGATTGGTCAGTAATATGCGTCAATTGGAGAATATATTTTACAAATGGTGAAGAAGAAATACTTCTCTATCTTTCACTTGGCAATTTGGCGACTGTTAGGGTAGTGGTGTGAATGTGAAAAATTGAACCCAAGCTATATGTTTTTTGTTGTTTTTAGATGACTTGTATCTGATTATTTTTCCTGAATTCCAGTAAACCTCATGTGAATGTGGGAACAATTGGGCATGTGGATCATGGAAAGACTACCCTGACTGCTGCAATTACAAAGGTTTGAATTTGTTTTTAGGCTGTATTTGTATTTCTTTCATTCAATCAGTATGGTTTTCATTTACTTATTTGAGACCTCGAAATGGAGATTTTTAGGTGCTAGCAGAAGAAGGTAAAGCCAAGGCTGTTGCCTTTGATGAAATTGACAAGGCTCCAGAAGAGAAGAAGAGGGGAATAACAATTGCCACGGTTGGGATGCTTCACTTTCTTTTTGAGATACCTAGAAAGATACAATGTCAATCTTTCCATCTTGATCTTTTTATGAACTAATCACTGGTTTAAGTAACATGTAGGCCCATGTGGAGTATGAAACTGGTAAACGCCACTATGCTCATGTTGATTGTCCTGGACATGCAGATTATGTGAAAGTAAGCTTTTTATTTGTGTGATCTTTTAAAGATATGAGCTTCTGGCTGGATTCTTTGGCAGCATGTTTTAACTGTCCTAATTTCAAAATAATTTCAAAATGCAGAAAAGCTATGGAAATATGTTGCAGTAATACAGTAATAATGCTGCTATGATTACAGTATTTTACATTATGTTATTATCATTATGCTGCTTGTTCTATTCTACATGCATACTCTTGTACGTGGATGTGGCTAAGCTGATGAAGATGCATGTTTGAAATTTTTGATGAAGCAAGTAACTAGGTAAAATATGTGTTAGTGGACCAAATATCAACTCATAGTTTGCTCCAACTTTATAGCCATTTGATTAACCTCCTTCTATATTTATTATTGCTTATGTTCCTAAAACTTAAAATCACTATGCAGAATATGATTACTGGAGCTGCCCAGATGGATGGTGGCATTCTAGTTGTATCGGCTCCTGATGGTCCTATGCCACAGACCAAGGAGCATATTTTACTTGCTCGCCAGGTGGATATCTTACCTTAAAGCTTGTAAACTGTGTCTGTAACTTAGTTCCTTTGCATTGGTGCTTGTCACAAGACTGGATGTTTCTAAATGCAATTAACAGGTAGGAGTCCCTTCACTCGTGTGTTTCTTGAATAAAGTTGATGCAGTTGATGATCCGGAGTTATTAGAGCTTGTAGAAATGGAACTCCGTGGTAGGAGGCCTTTTAAAAACACTCTTTTTACAGGAGCTGGTTCTTGTTTTTATTTAATTTGTTTAATACAAGTTCTTCAATCAAATATTACTGACAGAACTGCTTAGCTTCTACAAGTTTCCTGGGGATGAAATTCCTATTGTCCGAGGGTCAGCATTGTCTGCCTTACAGGGGACAAATGATGAAATTGGCAGAAAGGCTATTTTAAAACTGATGGACGCTGTGGATGAATACATCCCTGACCCAGTGCGCCAACTTGACAAGCCTTTTCTACTGCCTATAGAAGATGTCTTTTCAATTCAGGTACAGAAGACACATGTTAATTGTGTATGCATTCCTTTGACACAAACTTCTATTAACAAAGTTTCTTCATTTTTTCTTCTCCCCTTTCTTGTCATCCTTCAGTTTTCGCTTCTTTTTTTGAGCAATGTAACTTAATTTATATGGCTTCTGTAATAAAAAGTGGGTTCTATGCCTGAATTGATAAAATTTTGGTCTTTTTATGCTTCTGTTTGTTCAAGGGTCGTGGAACAGTTGCCACTGGTCGTGTTGAACAAGGGGTTATAAAAGTTGGCGAAGAAGTTGAAATTTTGGGATTAATGACGGTAAATTCATCAAATTGAGTTCCTTTTTACTTCACAAATTTATAGGCCTTTTCGCATTTGAAATGTTAATGCTGACTTACACGAGGTTTTCCTTGTGCTAATTATTCACATTGTAAGCCATTTCAATTAGATCAGCAGGCAGAAAAATTCTGTTAGTAATTTGTCTCCTTGTGCAGGGTGCTCCTTTGAAAACTACAGTAACCGGTGTTGAGATGTTTAAGAAAATCTTGGATCAAGGACAAGTAAGTTAACAGGTCAAGCCCGTTGTTGGTTATTCAGGTTTGCTCCAGGGAGTTATTTAATTACTAATGGGTCTGTGCATTTCTCTAGGCTGGAGACAATGTTGGTCTTCTCCTACGTGGTCTAAAAAGGGAGGATATCCAACGAGGAATGGTAAGCAATGATAGTCAAGATAATACACTTCAACTTGTTTCTTTGGCCTCCGCTTGAATTATGTTGGTGTGAGGTGATCATTGCTTTCACTTTGAGATCAACTTTTTAAAATTGAATCAGATAGAAGTGTGATTGAAAAAGCTTGTTTTGGTCAAAACTGAAGAGAATCCTGTAAAAACGCGCTTTCTTTTTTTCTTTGTAATTTTAGGTCATTGCCAAACCTGGATCTTTGAAAACCTATAAGAAATTTGAGGCAGAGATATATGTCCTTTCAAAGGATGAAGGTGGCCGGCATACTGCCTTCTTCTCAAACTACAGACCCCAGTTTTACATGAGGACTGCAGACATCACTGGAAAAGTTGAGTTACCAGAAAATGTGAAGATGGTTATGCCAGGCGACAATGTCAGTGCTACTTTCGAACTGATCTATCCAGTTCCCCTTGAAGCAGGTAGTCTGCTTTTTCATTATGCTCATTTTCCTTGTGCATTTGAAATGTTTATTGTCAATTAATTTTTTGCACACTTTTGACATCGCACATGATAACTCGACATAGAAATCTAACATACTGATTTCAGGGATTCAATGAATTCTGAAACACCTAATTGGCTGGACATTCTACCACAAATCTGTTCCATATTTGGGGACTAGATATGGGTTTGATTATGGACTACATATGAAACTGATCTTTTGCTTGTTTTTAGGGAACAAGCACATTATAGAAATCAATCGCTTTTTGTATGTTTCTCATGTCAGGAGCAGGGTGGTGTAGTTTTGATGTTATATTTTCTTGTAGGCAGATTAATTGATCATTTACCATCAAGGTTTGTTCCCTCCCATCTGGTAGGTTTCAGATCTTAGTAGATGTTACCAGGATTCAAATCTTAGTATATGCGAGGGAAGGGGTGATGATATATTTGCATATATTTGGCAATACCCATGTACATTAAAGAAAAGTTCAATTGATTCGATCAATTGTTTCTTACGTTGAAATATTCATTTATATACCTTCAGAGTTCTATGAGTTTAACCCTTGTTCACCCTTTGGCCATCTCCTACATTATGCAAATATGTGATTATATCAGGTTGAAGGGCTACTTTTAATTCTGAGATTCAGTGTTGACGTATAAACTTTTTTCAGTTCCAGTGCTGACATGTAAGCTTTTTCTTGTTGGAATACAGGACAAAGATTTGCTTTAAGGGAGGGAGGGAGAACAGTTGGAGCAGGTGTAGTTTCTAAAGTAATCAGCTGAAGTGTTCTAATTCCATATAGTTAAAGGTTTTTGTCTGCTTAAAATCCAAAAGTGGGGGGAAATTAAGACCAGATAATTATTCGATGAGGAAACGATATCATGCGATATTTTCGCAGCTGGTCCACATTTGATGCAAAGGTATCGATGACACATTGGTATTGGTTTGAAAATGGGTTAATTTGTTAGGGTCATAAACCAAGTTCCTCTTTAACGGTGTAAAATTGATCATATGGTTTTTACTTTTTCATTCCCTCTTCTTTCAGCGGAATAATATCCCTGCTAAATATTCCTGTACTGGAAAAGTACTCCATCCTAATCATTTAATTCTTTTTTCTTGCAAATGTTGGTGCCAAGAATGGCTAAGTGTTACAACTACTAGAGCCTCAAATTTCCTTTTTAGGCATCTCCAACTGAGCATCATCAGCTATGGTTAAAGCATATGCAGTTCAGCGGGTGTCTGATTAACCATTAGCATCATATGATATTAGCTGTCTTACTTAAATGCAAGCTGCCAAGTGTGCCACTGTAAATGTTGTCAAGCCTCTGACGCATATAACCTTCAAAATGGTTTCCACATTTCTCTTAATTTCCCCATCTTTCAAGCGCAATTTGGTTGCATTCCTGCTGATATTAACAATTGTGTCCCTTATTCACGACCAAAGAGAGCCAGACCAGACCAAACCCAAATCCTGTGCTCAAGAATTTTGATGCAGAAAATGGCTTCATACCCCCAGAAGAAACTTTGCAGACAACTGACAGAAGAACAGCAAGACCAGTCCCAGCAATGCCAACAGAAAACTTGGTAAGAAACTCCGCAAGGTTGGGTCAAGAATTGTTTATAGACATGATTGCTGCTTTCCCAGACGGCTTGTCCACAATAAATGATAAGAGACACTCACATGCATGCAAGTAGCTACGTCTGTTGACATCCTTCTCTCTAACTCCTCTCCCACTCTTCCTTTTTGGCGATGACTTCAGCTCTATTTTCTCACTCCTGTTCGGAAGAAAATGCGTCAGTAAAGGCAATGAAGAAGAGGAGATTAGTAATAAGGAAATAATTAATCACAGGCTTATGGCATTTGCACTTCAACCACATGTATAAGATTCATGTCAAGAAACTGGCATAATGAAGTGATCTAGCAGCAGTTATTGAGAGAGGTACCTCTTCAAAGTTTTAGATGTCAGTTTTTTGGCAGTTAAAGGATCCCCAAGCTTGTCAGCTTGTTGATCACTGCTACCAAGTCTGCCAATCAGAGGAGAACAGCAAAATCATGAACAACCAATTAAAGTAGGCAAAAGAAAGAAATAAACAAAGGAAAACCACAATGATAAATCAAGAAGCTTTATTTTTACTTTCAGCTATATTTTTAATGGCCATGTTCATGAACTACAAGCAACTTGACTATTTCAACTCCACACTTGAAATAAAAGATGTGCCACATAAAGAAGAGTTGTGTATGACAAAATTTACACCACAATTATGAATGATGATGAACTTCATACTAATGACACCATGTTGTGCTTTATATGAAACAAACACATTAAACAACATTAAAATTTTAAAGGTCTATACTTGGATGAAGTCAACAGTCGAGATCTATCTTTGCCAGAAAAGGAAACAGGTAGAGAACTACGCAAAACCACAAACTAGGAATGTAATCCAAGGAAAAGAAAAAAGAGTCACCAAGCAACATTACTTATTCAAAAAATTAGCCACCTCCATGATTAAATAGCTAGGAAACTGGAACGATTTTCTTTTCATCTTGATAATCAGATCCAAAATCTTGCCGTTTTGGATGATCTGGAAAGTATATACTCTGAGGTTGGAATACAAGAAACAAAGATACGGGATGGTCTTCTTCAATGGGAAATGAACCAATCAAAACCTTTTTTCTGCTAAAATAAGGTAACTGAATAGGATAGGGGAGTGAACCTACCTATGAGTTGCAAGTATTTCTAATTAAAATTATTTATGTTATGTCTTGAAATCTATACCTGCTAAATTGGGGAACAAGCATCGAATGCTTGTGCCTTTTTGTTGTGGTTGGTTTCTTCGGCAAGTAAATACTCAAGAATAGGGTCAATGTCCCCCATTTGTGCGGCACCTCCAGTGAGTAAGAGTGGACTATTTAGGTAATTTTTTATTTTTGAACGAGAGGCTACATCACCTACAAAGTCCATTGCTGACTTTGGGCTCTCAAATCTTCCATTTGGGTAAATAACAGGAGCATAAGGCTGCAAATCCATGGCATAGTCTAATCCTTGAGATCCCATCAAGTCTGAGAATAAAGATAGATCAAGTCTACCTTCCTCTAATTCACTTGATCTGGACGTAAGATATTGAACCATGTTCTCATGCTTTATGCATCGTTCAGCCATCCCAAGGCTCAAGTGGGCCAAGTCACAGCAACTCTCTGCTACAAAGGAAGAAAATTAGTAAAAATTACTTCATAAGTTTCACCAATAAGAAGTAGACGGCTCAAACCATTATACCACGTCATTCCATCAGGTCTCACCACAACTACTCGTAGCATAGTCATCACAACAGGTGCCTTTCTAGAACAATTTATCACTGATGGTTTCCATTAACTTAACTAAAAATTTGACTGAAAAGTTATCCCCCATAAACCTGTTAAATTTAAATATTTCGTAGCATTTCATAAAGCAACATCAACATTAATTTTGCAGTTATGCACCAAGTGGTGGTCAACAATCTATTCTGAAATGGTATTGAAACTAGACCATCCAACAAGGACAGTGAGTTATAAACCTTGGATATCAATGAGAACAGGCCTTCTAATGGCTAGGTCAATCTTGGAAAGCTGGTTGACTTCATGGAATTAACGCTCATGAATCCATGGCTCCTCTAGCGGGGCTCCTCTAGCGGATGCAACTTCATCATATAAGAGTTCAATCTTGAAATATCTTTTTTCGCTTGCTGACTTGGAAAATAGCATTGACAATCCTGCATCAATCGTGTATAGAATTGTCTATCATTGAACTATTATTGGTTACAATGTACACTATTAAAATTAAATTAGGATGACATTAAGAACACTTCTACATGGAAAAATGTTGATCAGTGAAAGGAACCAAATCACCTTCAAGTAAAGTTAGAAAATATAATTTATTGAACAGCAAGTGCAATAAGAGATTTTTAAAATTAGAAAAAAAAAGATAGGAGAAATTGAATTGCTTCGACAATAATCAAAACAGAAAGTAAGCAATAAATAGACCTTAAACACTTTTGATGTAAAAAATTTACGTAAAATCCTACTCCTACATCAATTCATATCAAGTGGCTTCTCTTAGTACGTGAACCAGCAAAATATTGTCTATAGACGCAAGACCACTCCACTGCACTAGGTAGATCCCTTTCACAACTCATAATAAACTGATCCAACACAGACTGTGGACACGAACAACAACATAAAGTAGACAACATTTAAGTTAATGAGGTAGGACATAATCAGAAGCTAGAACAATCAAGCCAGGGAAAGAGTTTCCTACAACAGGTAGAATAATTTAATTCAAACCGGAAAAACATAAATAAAAGCACTAGAATGTCCCCCAATACCCAGATAACCAGGCGCATAAATATCACAAAACGATAAGCTTATCATTTATCAAGCGTACCGCCATGCCCTCAGGCTCAGGTACTCTGCAAAATCATCAATGTAATACGGAAACCAGACACTCATATCACAACAAACATTCTTAAACGAAAAAAACCCCAATTTATAATGAACATACACAACACCAATCATAAAAGCCAAGTAGGCCACCCATCAACAATCAAGATACGATTTTTAGGTAAATACCTTGACAACCCTATTCCGATCTTGGAGAAACACGAGCCCAGGGCCAGGTGGACAGGCATGAGAAGTCATCAAACAAAACTTAAGCATCATCCCTGGAGAGAAGGAACTCACTTTTTCAATCAAAGCACCAAATCCAAATCTCTCCTATGTGTGACACAGAACCACAAGACCTTATCCTCCTAAAAACATAAAAATCCAGGAATCTAAGTCCGTCATATTTTGAGTGGCAGTGACCGTAAGAAAATGAGCTTGAGAAAAAAAGAACCGTGGATTGTTGCCACCCAAATTGACGACGCAGAATCTACATTTACACTTCCGTGTCATGAAGGGCTCGGATACGGACAAAAATTGTTGTTGTCGTTTGCCGTTTGTTTAGACATGGTTTGGGTAGTGGGAGTTCTTTCCTGTGCGTCGCGGCTTATCTTTTAGATTTTGTACTCGGTTTCCCTTTTCGGTTGGTTAATATCATCGGGGACCAATTATTATGATCTGAGAGATCATTAGGAGTGAGCTATTGATTTGTTGATTAACAAGATAATTACTAATTATAATATATAATAATAGTAATAAGCACTTATGTTTAACTTAAAACTAGTTGTCTACATTCAATGAATATCCTTGTATCAATTAGAATGATAAACATATTTTTATATAAGAAAATCTTGAAATCTAAAATTTTGAACCGTTCAATTTCGGTTTCATTTCTAACTCTTCGGTTTAATTTAATTTAATAATTTTTCACAATTTATTAATTAACCAGCTAATTTTTATTAAATAATAAATTTTTATAAATTAAAATAAATCAATTAATTTTTATTTAAGAATCCTTCAATAAAGATAATTTTTTTCAATCATATTTTAAATTATTTAATTTTATTCAATCTTTAGTCAGCTTTATAACGGTATAATACTAGTTGAACCTTTTAAACCTTAAACATCTTATTTTACTGGTTTAACTTTCGGTTTGATTTTTAAAACATTAAGAAAATGCAATCGGTTCGGTTGGTTCAACTATAAAAATCTTGAATCGTCTAACTTTTCAGTTCAGTTTTTAAATTTCTGTTCGATTTACTTTAATAACTCTTATTGTTAAAAACCGACAAATTTATTAATCAATCGGTCAATTCGTAAATTGATAGGTTATTATAAACTAAAATAAATCAATTAATTTTTATTTAACAATTTCTTTTTCAATCAAGCTTCAAATTCTTCGTACAATCTCTTTTAATTATATTTAAAATTATTTAATTTAATTAAACCTTTAACTAATTTTAAGGCGGTCTAATAATTGATTAATAAAAAATAATAATATTATTAAATGGAATAATTATTTGATAATAGCTGATTAATATAATATCATGACGTTATTAGTATCATTATTTATTATTATATATTTCTGACTATTTGTTTAATATCTCTTAATATATCATAAATTACCTAAAAAAGAGGCGCCCGCAATGCATGCTCGAAGTTGTCCATAGTCAAAGATTCGATCTCTTTCTTTCAAGATGTTCTGCGTCCTAACTCCTAAGAGCCATTTGTACTTCATCATAAAATGGCTTATGTGTTATAGTTATAGTTGACCATTCAAATTAGTCTCTGTATTTTTAATTCGTTCAATCTAGCCCTTGTGTTTTATAATTTCATTCAAAATATCCATTTGAAATTTTTGGGACAAAATTACCCTCCTTTTATGAATATATATATATATATATATATAAAAATATTATCATA
>JANIPN010000009.1:36153151-36168331 GCA_027478595.1 Erythroxylum anguifugum
AATTTTTATTGAATAGAAGCTTGTCTATTTATACATTATTTTTCTAACTAAAATTCAAATATCAAATAATATCTAATTTAAATCAATCTAAATCAGAATAAAATAAAATCTGAATTCATCCAAATTTTGCAAACCCCATCGCACAGTTTCTAAACTACTGCTACGTAAACTATTAGCATAAGAGCAGAGTAGCTGGAACACCTTTCATCTGAACAAAGAGGTTTTATCGAAAGATGGCAATATCATTACAGTTAATCAACTAATTGCAAAGGCGAACTATGTCCTAGCATGAAGAATGACATGCAGACAACTTTCTTTCCTTTTCCATACTATCCAAGGCTAAACTCGTCAAAGGTTTTGATGAGGGACATGGAAAGGGGCAACCAGACAACTTTAGTACCTTTTTCATACTGTCTAAGGCCAAACTAATTTTACAAGGTTTAAAGAAAGATTAGACCAAGTTCAAGTGAGTGTATATGTAAATAGGGATACTAAATTTCAATCCAAAAATTTTTAAGCATTTGATTATGAATCATATCTTTATATATCTCACTTCAATTTTATGTTTCTTTTCGATGTCGAGTAATTCTATTTATGAATTTCTAACATAAAGAAAATCGACCAGAATCAAATCATGGACATAGCAAAATAATTTTCAATTTCATGAAAAATCTTTTTAATATAACAACTTAAAACAATAAGCAAGAAATTAAAGGGTATTATTCGAGTATTCTGCAAATTTTTCTTCTCTAATAAAACTATTACTCACAAGTTGTTCAATTGTCTAATCTTCTAATGGATTTACAGAATAAAAAAAGAGATCTTTTTATGGAGAAAGATTAAATTTTTTTCTCATTAATTGTTCTATACATGTGACCCATTAAGTTTAGATATAAATAAATTAAAAATCTTTAATTTATTTTTCATTTTTCAACTAAATAATTTATAATTATATATCAAAATTAATATTTAACAATATGTCATGACTATCCAAACATTAGAAATGTTAAAATAGATTAACTACACTTATTCATACATAATTAAAATATTTATATAATTTAATCATTCCGTCATGTAATATTCTAATAGAACATAGAATAAGAAATTAGTTTCTACTTTCTACTATATTTAAATCTTATCATGTTTTTTCTTGTTAATTAATAATTAATTTTGAAAACAACTTTTTCAAATCGTAATTTACTCTAAACAAAAAATTCTTAAATTATTACTAATTAAAACATTCTTTCTAATTACTTTAGGATGATAAATTATTTATGACTTATTCAACTATCTCCATACGGTTTATACTATATTCAAGTATTATCAACTGATCTACTTATATAAATAATAAGTATTACCAAAATATAATAATTCTTATATAAGATAATTTGGTAATCTCAAGCCTAAAGATTAATTATAGTACATTCATAGTAAGACCATACACAAGTAATATTTTATTCAGAATTTTCATACTTGAAGCAGTTCAGTGAACTTATTCTCTAATAAATACATAGATGTTTGTTTAAATCTCTTCATGCTTTAATTTATGAGATCAAATATTTTCTTCAAAAGAAAGAAACATAACATGTACTAATTTTATCATTTTATCAATGTCTTGTCTTGATAAAACTATAATTTAAAAACAATATCCATATGCAATTTAAATCTCATAATTATCATCTTAGTAGTTATTCTAGTGATTTTATCTTTAGCATTAAAATATTAAATATAACTAATCAAAAACTACATAAAGATAAAAAAGGTTTTTATTGAATCAATTAATAATGTCATACACTAATTGCAACCAATTAATTAGCTACAAACATAAATTTAACAATCTTCCACTTGAACTAAATTCAATCACCTATATATCTGATATCATGTCCATCCATATATCAATTACGTATCTTTTGAAACAACTAAGTAAGAAATCTGCAGGGTTCTCTTTAGTGGCTACTCGATCTAATATAATGTCATTTTACTCCACTATCTTCCTGATCAAGTGAAACTTCTTGGGTACATAATTGGACTATTTATGAAACTTTGGTTCTTTTGCATATTAATAACGTCATTATTGTCACGGTATAATGCTATTGACTCAAGAATATTAGGAACCATTCAAGTTTGGTGATGAATTTCTTCATATAAACAACTTTCTTTGTCATCTCAAATACTGAACTGTCCTTTTATTACATATATAAAAACCACTAACACCTAAAATTGCAAAATAAAAATGAAAAGATTGATCTCAATCATAAATATACCTGAGGATGAAACTTCCTTAAATTTCATATCTTTTGAGACTAATAAGATAAGCTTTCTAGTTCCTCTTCTAGTGTCAATTGACTCCAAAATAAAAACAAAGCCCTTGTTATTGTTTTTCTTCACACCACCAGTTGACTTTGTGACTTTAGTATAAGCCTTATACTTGTTATTCTTATTTTTATTAGTCCACAACAAGAATAGAATTGGGTTCCTTATTAAGGCACCATTTTACAGTCTTGAGTATATTCAACAATTCAAGTAATGTAACATCTTTTAATTCATATGAAGATTCATGATAAACTGTAAAAAACTCGAATTAAAAGACTAAAGCACCAAATCACTAATTAACTCATTCATGACAAAAACCTAATTTACCTAAATTTTTAATATAGTAAATCATCCTAAATACATGCATATCTCTATTAAAGATCCTTCTATCATCTTGCATTGATAAAATGCACTAGAAATCCCATACCTGAAATCTTACTTTAGATGCCAAAGAACTACTTGAGATGCAGATTTATAGTTTGAGTGTTTATGTTCTCATGCTACTTTTGAAGCTCAGGAGGCATAGTAGATACCATCACACATGTAGTTCGTTTATCGTCATCAATATCACATTGATATCTCTCTTATACTTCAGCGGTCACATTCACATCGAGCTCAAGTGGAATTACATCGTCAAGAATACAATTTTGCATCTCAAGGAGTTGTTTGATACAAAAAGTAAGGTAAAGAGGTATAAAACTTCACAACATTATATTAACTCAAGATGACATAATGATCTTCAATAGAGCTACATGTATCAAAAATGAGTGATTATATCAAAAAGTTAGACCAATTGAGTTAATCATAGACTACGACAAGTTTTGATTTAGTGTTTAACCTCTTCAAATTTTTTACAGCTTATTATGAATTATCACATGAACAAAAAGGATATACATTACCTGAACTGTTAAATAAGTTCAAGATTATAGAAATGTACCTTAATAAAAAACTCAATTATATTATTATTATGGATATTGTAAGAGCAAGCATGAAGACTGTAAGAGGAATAAAAATATGAAAAGACTTCTGTTAAAGTAGCAAAGCCAATTAATGATGTAAAGAAAATGACAAGAAAGATACAGGTTTTTATTATGGAGTCAATAGATACTCTAAGAGGAATTGTAAAGTTTGTCTTACTAGTCTAAAAGATAAGAACATATACAGGTCTTTATTATGGAGTCAATAGATACTATAAGAGGAATTGTAAAGTTTATCTTACTAGTCTAAAAGATAAAAAGCATATGAAAATTTTATACTCAAGTACGTTTATCATTAAGATCAATTTTTTACTTCTATTCTACGATTTTGGTTATTAGACCTTAGTTGTCTTTCTCACATATCTAATAACATGTAGGTGCTAATAGGGAGTAAATCATTGAAGAAAGATGAAGTTGACTTGTAAGTTAGCAATGGAATAAATTGTAGTTAATTGCTTTTCAGGCCTTATATTAATTACAAATAATTGTTATTATGTTACAATTATAAAAATAATTTTTAGTAAAGTTAATATTTATCATGAATTTGGATTACTTACAAATGATTTATATGAATTATATCTTAAAAGGTCAACCATTAATATAAATAAAAGAGAAGAATTTCAAGTAACCAAAATTCATCTTATTAAAGCATTGAAAGTTAGGTCACATCAACAAAACTAGAATCACAAAATTATATAAAAAAAGATATTTAGAACTTTTCATTATAAATCATAAAACATGTGAAAATTGTTTGTTGGATAAAATGACCAAACTATCCTTTAATTAAAAAAAAGAACATATCAATGAGTTATTAACGCTTATACATTCAAGTATATGTAATCCCATGTATACTCACACTAAAGGTGCGTATTTGTATTTAGTTAAATTTATATATAATCGTTCTAAGTATGATTATACATAATGAAACAAAAGTCTAAATTATCTGAAAGTTCAAAAAACTTAGACTAGAGCTTAAGAAATAAACTGGTAAAAGTATTAAGATACCTTGATGTGATTGAGGTAGTGAGTACTTAGACCACGAGTTTCAATAAATGATTAATTGATTATATTTATATACACATTTAGTATGTTTTGCTTGTTATTTGAAAGTTTTATAGTATCTTTGGTACTAATTTTGCTTCAAGTGTTTTTTAAGGTGATAATTACCTTCATAGACCAAAAGAAGAAGAATTCACGTAAAATCGTGGCATAAAATGAAAGAATTGAAGCAATTTTGGAGACACACGACCTTGTATAAGGACCGTGTAAGTCTTTGTAAACATAAGCAGCTTCGAAAAGGTTGTTTATGCCCATACGAAGATACACGTCCGTGTATGTGTATATCGGCCATGTATGTAGCCCTTATAAGCTTCTGTGACTATGTAAAATCACGATTTAGAGAAAATAGTGAGATAAGTGATCGTGTATCTTTTAGAAACCCTAAATTTAATTATAAAAGGATATTATTGAAATCGACAAAGAAGAAGCAGACTTTGGAGTCGGGTTAGTCATCAGAAAGGGAAAGAAGCAACAGTTTTGAATGTAGGTTGCAGAAAACACGAAAATTACGTCACAAGATTCGATAGAGAGCAACCTTAGATCCAAATTTTAAGAGACTTCATTAAGATAAAAGGGAACATAGATTATGAATTTTTTATTTCTATCTGTTCTTCTAAAAATTTGATGTTGGATTCGTTTTTTTTATGTTTAGGAACTAATTTGTTTGGTGCCTAGGTGTAATGAACCCTAGGTTAGGATGATAATATAATAGAGTCTTTTATTTAATGCAATTTTATCGGTTAATTTATTGCAATTCAACTATGCGTTTATATTCTTGAACTAATATGTCATGGGTATTATGTTTGATTTCATATGATTAAGATTGAGAAGTTGCATGCAAACCTAAAGAAAAGTCGACATAAATCTTCTGTATTAGAGTCAAATCTAATAGTAAAATTTACGAATCGGGTAATGCAATCTTAGGGTTTTAACTAGAAAGAGATTTTAGTTAATCAACCGAGGGTTAATTGTTAATAATCTTGTGAAGGATATTAACATAAGATAGGAATTTTTATGATATAATAATCAATAGTTTAATTGCATAATAAAGAGTTAATGTTAAAGGTATCTTAGGAGAATTCATCACCTAGGTATTACTTATTTGATATCACTTAAACGTAGTGCTTTCTTTATCTTAGTTTATTATTGTATTAACTTTAGTTTAGTTTATTTAGTTTAATTTTCAATTAAATCTACAACTTAATTCGACAGTTAGATAATAGAAAAAATGGTTAATACTAGTACTTATAGTTCTCATGAAATCTACTCATACCTACCAATACTAGCTATTATTACACCATGCACTTGTGGTTAAAACTTATAAATACATACACAATAAGGTAAATTAAGATTTTGGCGCCGTTATCAAGAATTATAATATTAGGAAAGCTAAATTTTATTATTTCTTGTTTTTAATGTATTAATTTATTTTATTGATTGTTTAGTTTTCTTGTTTTCACAAATCTTGAGGATAGTTATGATATGAGGTAATCAATCAAACTTGGTAGATGAAGATGTAGAGATTGAAAAAACAACTCACCGAAATCTCCGCATAACACAACTTACAGAGTTTGAGCTATATCAGTATATAGAGGACTTGAAAGGTCAGATTGATACCAAAAAATTAGGAATTATGGCAGACCCATTAAAAAGATATTTGATTAAGCCAGACCAGACTTGATGGGAGCAGAGTCCAACATTGTGAGACTGACGGTTAACGTCAACAATTTTGAAATTAAGCTAAGTATCATTTAGATGGTGCAACGGTTTGTTCAATTTGATGGGTTACGAGATGACGATCCTAATGCACATATCTCGAACCTCTTGAAGATTTATGATACTTTCTGTAATGCCCCAAAAATCTCAGTTTCATGAATAGTACTTTTTGGGCTATAAATAGTGCAGCTCGAGATAAATAGTGACGTCCAGGATACAAACTGCACTTTATTTGACATCTGATAGTATTATTCTAGGAAGAATTATGACAGACCCACCAAAAAGATATTTGATTAAGCCAGACCAGACTTGATGGGAGCAGAGTCCAACATTGTGAGATTGACGGTTAACATCAACAATTTTGAAATTAAGCTAAGTATGATTCAGATGGTGCAACAATTTGTTCAATTTGACGGGCTACGAGATGAGGATCCTAATGCACATATCTCGAACTTCTTGAAGATTAGTGATACTTTCTGTAACACCCCAAAAATCTCAATTTCATGAATAGTACTTTTTGGGCTATAAATAGTGCAGCTCGAGAAAAATAGTGACACTCAGGACCCAAACTGCACTTTACTGACATCGGATAGTATTATTCTAGGACAGCCAAAGCATCAAATTTGAGGCCAAAACGCATTCATTTTGGAATCAATTGCTACTTCCAATTGAAGTTCCTTAATCATTAGTTATGCATTTATATATTTTTCTATGATTGCCCCAAGTAAATTCCAACAGAATTGAATCATCGAGTCGGATAAGCGAGATTTTAAAATACAGAACCGAGTTCTCGAAATATATATGTATATATATATACCAGAATCGAGCTCTCAGAGCCATACAATCCAGTAAAACATATGATGCATTACTCCTAACCCCCTAATTGGCATGCTAACCTTCCAATTCCTATCTATTTTACTAAGGGCAAATTTAATTAAAATTTAATGATATAGTCTCATAATAGCCAATTCAAGCTATTCCATCTTTGGCGAAAGTAAATGTCACTCCTTAATGTCATTTTTTTTCTTTCATTATTGGTTTTAATTTAGTTCACATAATATTAAAGACATATCCATTTCATCAATTAGTCAAAATAACAAGCATATCAAATTTTCAAATTCAAACATAATGTATGTCAATTGAGGAAAATACAAATTATAAGTTCAAAATTCAAAGCAATCATATATACTACTTCATTTAGCATCCAATTAAACATTTTTAACATCAATTTCATAAAACCTCAATTTTATCTCAAGAACCCTAAATTACATAATACACAATTTTTAGTAAAAATAAAATTACATGAACACATACCAAATTGATGTCCAATTCACTTCAATAAACTTCAATTTCACATCAAGTCCTTATTCTCTCTCTCTCTTTTTCTCTCTCCTTCAATTCCTCTTATTTATCTTCATAATATTGCATAAAAATTTAATTTCATACATTTTATTCATTAATACACGCAACTACACTAAAATCATCTACTAAAAACAACCAAAACTCCATTAACTTACCTTGATAAATTCGGGTACTATTCATCAAGAAAAACCATCTCCTTTTTCTTTATCTTTGTCCCAAAATTTTTGTTGATATGATTATTTTAAGGACCCTAAATTGATGATTTAGTGTTTAATTGTTAATTTAGAGGTTAATGATAGAGAAATTTGGCTTGAAAATGAAACATAATGGAGAAACAATGAGGGCTATTCTCGGCAATTTTGGGGAAGAAGAGAATGTATAGGTGGCCAAAAATACAATTTGGTTCCTTAAAACTATTATTTTTTTAAGATCCAAAATTAACTTTCAATTTTAATCCATTAATTGGATTTAATCCCACTAAAATATCTTCATTTAATACTTTTAAAAAAAAATCAAAGTCCAAAATTATTTAGGTGCTATTTAGTCTACGAGTCCAAAAATAAAACCGTTAAAACTTATGAATTCTTTGCTTCTCAATAATTAATACCCATAGTAATTCATATGTTGTACACCCAGGAAGTACTAAAATGTATCAAGACTTAAAGACACATTATTGGTGGCCAAGTATGAAGAGAGGCATTGCAGATTATGTTACCAACTGTCTTACATGCCAACAAGTAAAGGCAGAATACCAAGTTCCATCGGGTTTACTTCAATCAATATTAATATTTGAATGGAAATAGAATCGAATCGTGCTAGATTTTGTGGTTGGTTTGCCTTAAAGTAGGAAGAAGTATAATGTCATATGGGTAACTGTAAATAGATTGACCAAGTCAGCTCACTTCTTGCCTGTCAGAATTGACTACCAACTCCCAAGGTATGCAAAATTGTACATCAGTGAGATAGTGCGGTTGCATGGAGTACCATCTTCCATCATATCAGATCGAGATCCAAGATTCACTTCAAGATTTTGGAAGAAATTACATGAGACCTTGGGTACTGAGTTGAATTTTAGTGCAACTTTTCATTCTCAAACGGATCAACAATCAAAAAGATTGATTCAAGTGCTAGAAGATATGTTTAGCAGTTGTGTTATCAATTTTAAAGGAAACTGGGATGAACACCTTCCATTGATTGAATTTGCATACAATAATAGTTATCAAGCAAGCATAAAAATGACACCGTATGAGGCTCTTTATGGTAGAAAGTCCAGAACATTCTTATACTGGACAGACTTAGTGAAAGCAAGATTGTGGGTCCAGAATTGATAAGAGAAACCGAGGATAAGGTGAAGATTATAGAGGAAAGGTTGAAAGCTGCTTTTGATTGTCAAAGATCATATGTAGACTTAAAAAGAAAGGACATTCAATATGCAGTTGGTGACAAAGTTTTCTTGAAAGCGTCACCAAGGAAGAAAGTGTTTCGATTTGATAAGAAGGATAAGTTAAGCCCTAGATTCATTGGTCTATATGATATCATTGAACATGTGGGGCCAGTAGCCTACGGATTAGCATTGCTACAAAAGATTCATGATGACTTCCATGTATCTATGTTAAGAAGATATCGGTCTGATCCATCGCATATTATACAACTAGAAGATATTAAAATACAACTAGACCTCGCTTATGAAGAGCAGCAGTGAAAATTCTAGCAAGAGATACAAAACGACTGAGGAAAAAGATGATTCCACTGGTGAAAGTACTATGGATGAACCACAAGGTCGAGCACGCTACTTGAGAACCGGAAGAAACTACGAGAAAGTCTTATCCACGCCTATTTGTCACATGTAAATTTTGAGGATGAAATTTTATTTTAGAGGGGGAGCAATGTAACAACCCAAAAATCTCAATTTCATGAATAGTACAATTTCAGTGCATCCCAAGAGAAATAGTAACACTCGAGACCCAACCTCTATTATATTTGCCATTGGATAGTATTATTCAAGGACAGCCCGAGGATCAAATCTGAGGCCAAAATGAGTTCATTTTGAAGATTTGACCAAGAGTTGATTAGTGGTTAAAGTTTGAATCGAGAAAAGGGTGAAAGTCAAACCTGAAAAATATTAATGGAAAATAAATGATATTAATTATGGCATTTATGTGGGGTTAATTTTTTAATGTGTATTAATTATTGAGAAGAAGAGAAATTCATAAGTTTTAACAATGTTGTTTTTGGAATCGTGGACTAAATAGCACACGAATAATTTTTTACTATGAATTTAAAAAAAAGAATTAAATGAAGATATTTTAGTGAGATTAAATGCAACTAATGGATTAAAATTGAAAATTAATTTTAGATCCTAAAAAAAACTATTAGTTTCAAGGGACCAAATTGTATTTTTGGCCACCTATACATTTTCTTCTTCCCCAAAATTGCCGAGAACAGCCCTCCCTCTTCTTGCTCCACTTTCTTTCATTTTTCTACCATTTTCAAGCCAAATTTCTCTATCTTTAACCCCTAAATCAACAATTAAATACTAAATCATTAACCTAGGGTCTCCAAAATCATCATATCAACAAGAATTTTAGGAAAAAAGATGAAGAAAATGTAGATAGGTTTTCTTGATGAATATGACCTGAATTTATCAAGGTAAATTGATGGAGTTTTGGTTGTTTTTAGTACATGATCTTAGTGCAGTTGCATGCATTAATGAATAAAATGCATGAAATTAAATTTTTGTGCAATATTATGAAGATAAACAAGAGGAATTTAAGGAGAGAGAGAAAGAGAAAGAGAAAGAATAAGGAATTGATGGTGAAATTGAAGTTTATTAAAGCGAATTAGACATCAATTTGGTATGTGTTCATGCAATTTTATTTTTCTTAAATATTGTATATTATATAATTTAGGGTTCTTGTGAAAAAATTGAGGTATATGAAATTGATGTTAAAAATGTTTAGTTGGATGCTAAATGAAGTAGAATATATGATTAATTTGAATTTTGGACTTATAATTTGTATATTTCTCAGTTGGCATACATTCTGAAAATTTGATATACATGTTATTTTGACTAATTGGTGAGATGAATATGTCTTTCATGTTATGTGAACTAAATTAAAACTAATAATGAAAAGAAAAAAATGACATTAAGGAGTGACATTTACTTTGGTTGAATATGGATTAGCTTGAATTGGCTATTATGAGACTATATCATTAAATTTCAATGAAATTTTAATTAGATTTGCCCTTAGTAAAATAGATAGGAATTAGAAGAATGTGATAAGGTTGGCATGCCAATTAGGGATTTGCTAGGCCATTATCTCAAGGAAGATTTAAAGAGAAAGAAGCCTAATAGAAAAAACGAAGAAACTTATACAAATAAAATAAACAAAACTTACGGAAGAAACATGATAGTAGTCAAAATTTTCTCTCAACTTTGTGCTACGTAACTAGTGAACAAATAAAAATTAAAAAATTACAACCCTTGTTCATTTTTGTTGTTTTAGTGTGATGGATATGTTTCTTATAAATACTCTAAATTCTCTCCATAATCTTCGTATTTGAAAATAGCTTAAACTGTCTTCATGTGCTCATGTTAAAGCTATTGAGTGTTAGCAAAGGTTCGAAAATTTAGGAAGAGAGAAGGGTAACAAAGAAAAATAGAAAATTAGACAAAAAAGAGCTAACAACAACTTAATGAGTAACTGAAATAGACATAAGTCAATCAATTTCATAAAGAAATAACAAATCATTTTCTCAATGGAAGATTAAAAGGGGATTTTAAGTGTTGGGGAAGTTGGAAAAACAAATGGACTTTCAGTGTGCAAATATTGACTTAAAGTTTGTCAAATACTTCTTTTGAATATACATAAATAATGAAATATTTTTAAAATAATTAAAAATTTACAATATGTAAAAATAAATAAAATTTTAAAAGTAAGGTTAGTGTCTATATGATGAAAGTTGAACAATTGGCAGAACACGTGACACAAGTTAGCAATTAGATATCAAAGTACAAATCGAGTTATTTTGTAAAAGATAGGGTGAAAAATGGAAATGTAGATAATGGTGAGAGCTATCTTAAACCTTTGTGAAATGGTATAGACAATTCGCACCTTTTGCTTATCTTTGTGTACTCAGTTAATTATATTTAATGCTTAATACCAAACTTACAATTCTTAAAATAATTACTATACAGTTAAGTAAAGATCAAATTATACTTATGAAATTCAAATATTATATAGGTATTATTTCAAAATTATTCCTAGTTGTAATTTTATCAAGACAAAATATTGACGGAACGATAAAAATTAACACATGCTATACATATTTTTTAAAGTAATTGATTTCATAAATTAAAGTACTTAGATACTTAAACAAACATATAAGAGTGTCTTAAAGAATAAGTTCACTAAACTATTCCAATTATAAGGATCACAAATAGAACATTGCTTGAGTTTCTATGAATATCGTAATTAAGATGATTGTATAATTGGTTCTTACACTTGAAATTATCAAAGTATCTTATATGAGAATTACAATTATTTGCATGTCACTAATAATCTATTCTATTAAGAATAGTTCATTAAGTAGTATTTGAATAAACTATACATTGTATGGAGATAATTGAATAAGGCAATAAATGATTAGTCACCTAACATTTTTAAATCTCAATTCACTTTGACTAAAAAAACATTCGTAAATTATTTTTAATCAAGAATATTCTCTCTAATTAATTTAGGGTGACTAATCATTTATTGCCTTAAATGAAAATCAATTGTAAATCAATTATTAATTAACAAAAAAGAACATTATTAAATTTTAAAAAATAAACACTAATTTCATAATTAATATCCAATAGAACATTACATAATGAAAGAGTTAAGTTATACGTCATAATCATGCATAAATAGGATAAGTAAAATCGTTTTGATATTCTTAATATTTGAGTAATCACAATATGTTGTTAGATATTAATCTTGATTTATAATTATAAATTATTCAATTAAACAATTAAAATAAATTTAATTTTACAATTATAATTACAATTATTACCAATATATTAAAAATTTAATAAGTCTCATATATAAAGCAATTAAAAAAAGTTAATTCAAATTAAGTTAAGTTTAATTGTAAAATTTAAGAAATCTTAATATCATATATGAAATATTTGATTTTATTGATATTATTTTAGAATTAAATTTAATTAAACTTTTAAAAAATTTTGATAAAAGAGAAAAAAGCTAACACTTCAGTAGTTCAGTTAATATCTCTCAAGAAATTCGAATTCTATTTAATGGAAAACTGAATTACTTACAATTGAGAACTTAATGAAAAATTTTTTACAAGACTTCGAATCAACTTTGCTTATAATCATTTAATGTTTATAACTGTTTAAAATTATTTTACTAAAAATATTTTAAATTTATATAATTATTCTATTGGGCCATTAATTTAATCTCGTTAATTTTCCTAAAACTCAAAACATCACAATGTTGAATGGACAGAAAATATATATATATATATAAACACCGTCCAGACCCATGAAGTAGAAAACTCGGTAGATTTACAAACGACCAACAGGTTCAAGGATAAGGGAGATAAGGACGATAAACAAAGAAATTGTCCAAACAAAATCCAGTAGCAAACAAAAATAATAAGGAATCGGAAAGCAGTCTGACTTACCATAAACATCAGAAATGAGAATAACTGAGAGGTTGGAATCAGTTGAGCCACTAACATACGCCTTAAGACCTCCGATTTCTACGACCGATCCTGCTCCGGAGCTCGAACTCAGTGTCGGTGGGTTCTCACAGCACTGAGGGCCCGACATTTTCAATTAACAAAATCTAGAGATACAGAAAGAGACGGAGAGACAGATGTAGAAAATCGCACGAAATCCGCAGGATAAGATTACTGTGACTGAAATACTTGCAGGTGCTCGTATTTATACCCAAGGCCTAACTTACTAACCGAGCCCAAGTTTTGAAAGGTAATTTTACTTTTACATCAATAATCAATATTATACTTTTATAAGATCGAAGGTTATTTTAGTCTTTTAGTCTCAATTATAATTGATTTTAACTTGTAAAATTTGCGAATGTGACAATGATTTAATTTTTTAAAATTAAAAGAAGCCTAACTTTAATTTTAATTTAAAATTTAAGTAACTTTATCTTAACTAGTACAAAGATTAAGCTTCTTTTATAAGTTACAACTTGAATTTAAAAATTTAGTCGTAAATTGAATAGATAAGTTAAAATTCTCTTTAAAAGTTTTAAAATTGACAAGTAATAAAGACATGAGATGTTTAAATATTAATTAAATAAAATTTTATTACAACTCTACTTAACCATTAATTAAATAATTTATAAACTATCATATCTATTAAAAATATTATTTAATAATCAAAACCAATAATTGCTTCTTTCCTATTATTTAAAAAAAGCATGGTATTTGTGCTTTATCATTATTAGTGAGTCACTTATTTTTATGTTCAAATTAAATGAGTCATGCATCAAAGTAGCAAAAACACAATATAAACAAATAATATAGTGAGAAGAGGAATAGATGAATGTTAGAAAGAAATTATGTAAAAGTTTATAAAAAGTCTCACTAATTCACCTTTTAATATTTTTAAAATATTACCTTAAAAACATCACTTCATCGCATTATATATTAAATTAATATTTTAAAATATAATAAAAGCCACTTCTCACATATTTTTAAAAAAAAGACAGTTTTAGTTGTACACGGTGGAAGATGAAGAAACAACTAAAAGGGAACATGCGAACAAGGAGTAGGAGGAAGGAGCACCATTTAGCCCCAATGTATCCTTGGAAGCGATGTGGGGTCTAAAAGACTAAGAGGAATATAAACATATGAGACTTATGGGAAGACACAAAATGAAACATTTGCACATCTTCATCGATAGCGAAAGTACTCATAACTTCTTTGATGAAAAAGTGATCATGAAAGGAAATGTAGAAGTAATGGAAATACCACCCCTGAACATTACAATAGGCGGGGGGGTTTAAGACTGAGCTATAGATAAATGTGCAAAGATTTCACTTAGAAGATGTAAATGATAAAATTCACCACTGACGCGTTGATCATTAAGCTAGGTGGATGCAACATGGTCATGGGAATTCAATTGTTGGTAACCTTTGACTCCATACTGTGCAATTTGAAGGTGTACACCATAGAGTTCCAATGGGAGGGTAGAATTATGAGGCTAACAGGTAATCTAGAGGAAAAGGCTAGAGAGAGCTCAGATAAAGGCCTCAACAAACTAATAGAAAATTCAAGTAAGAAAACATTATTCACATTACGTCTATCATAACCAATTGCGTTCTGTATGCAATAACTTATGTTGGAAGATAAATATAATACCCGAGAAGAATTAGAAAAATTGCCAGTTGACTTTGACGAAGTGTTTAAGGAACCTAGACAATTGCCATCGAAAAGAACTCACGAGAGAGTATGTGTGTAAGTTTTTGTTATTGATGTTTATAATTTAATTATGGACTAAAAATTGTTTATGGGTGTTTTGAGTGTAAATCAAGAAATGAGTAGTGGAAGTGTTAAATTTTAGAGAATTGCAAGTTTGACTTTTTGGGATGAATAGTAACAGAGTTGACTTTTGAGCTGAAACTTTCATGAATTTTTCTGGTTTTATTTAGGTAGAATTTGATAAAATAATCTTCATGAAAGTTGTAGTTTCTGTTGATAGCTTTCTATCGCTATAAAGTAT
>JANIPN010000009.1:36275328-36289202 GCA_027478595.1 Erythroxylum anguifugum
GTCCAACGCGTGTCCGTGTCGGACACGTGTCGGACACACGGACACGGCAACATTTTGCCGTGTCCGTGCTTCAGAGCTTACTATATTCATTCTCATTCCTATTATCATTCTCTTATACGAACCAACCGCACTTTCTTGAATTCTGTTGTATAAAGTTATGCATTGCCTGGTCTTCAGTCACACCGTTCTTTTTCCTGAAGCCAGGTATTTGAGATGCTCTTTTTTGTAAATTTATCCAGTGGTATGCAACTGAATTAAGCTCATGGATTTGATGGAAGCTTATCTGAGATCGAGAAATTATATGAGGTTGCTGTAAGTGGTTCTGATGATGAGAAGATATCTGCAGCTACCATTCTTTGCGGGGCATCTCTTGTTCGTGGGTGGAATGTACAGGTAAGGTCAATATGCTTTTAAACCTTTTTCTCCCTCTTCCCCTTAGATTCCATCCTCCTAGAATAAGAATTTTTAAGATTTTTCAACTGAATGTTGATCTTGATTCAGTCTCTTAACTCTTGTTTGCAGGAGCACATAATTCTTTTTATCATAAGCCTGCTGTCTCCTCCAGTTCCAACAGATTATTCTGGGAGTGAGAGTCACTTGATTAATTATGCTCCACTCCTGAATGTTCTTCTTGTTGGACTTTCATCAGTGGATTGTGTACAGATTGTATCCTTGCATGGTTTGGTGGGTTGAACTCTATCACCTCATGTTCTGTTTAACATGCATGTTTGTGAACTGTATGTTGTGTTATTTTTGACTAAAGAAGAAAATTGAAAGGAACTCTGTGACAAATTGAAAGAGATGGGCTTTAGAGGGCAAGCTTTAGCCACTTAACAAATGCACCCTCATGGTGCCTGCTTTCTTGACATAAGAAAACTGGAAAACTAGCAAAAGAATTTATAAATGCAATTCAAGGAATGGAGTCCTGTAAAAATGATGATATCTGTCACTTATATTTTCCATTAACTAATATATGTCATCTTTTACCAGGTTCCAGTACTTGCAGGTGTATTGATGCCTATATGTGAGGTCTTTGGTTCAAGTGCTCCGAAGGTCTCCTGGACTTTGCCAACAGGAGAAGAAGTGTCTTGCCATGCTGTGTTCTCCAATGCTTTTGTTCTTCTGCTTAGGCTGTGGAGATTTGATCATCCACCTAGTGAACATGTGATGGGTGATGTGCCACATGTGAGGCTTCATTTTAGTCCTGAATATCTTTTATTAGTGCGGAACTCGCAAATGGCATCTTTTGGATCTTCAGCAGGGGATCGACTCAAACTTAAGAGACTTTCTAAATTTCTATGTATGTCTTTAGAACCGATATTTTTAGATTCTTTTCCAAAATTGAAAGGCTGGTACCGGCAGCATCTACAGTGCATTTCCTCTACCTTTTCTGGTCTTGTACATGGGACCGCAGTTCACCAGATTGTTGATGCACTTCTCAATACGATGTTCAGAAGGATAAATAGAGGTGTTCCGTCAAATTCTGGAAGCAGTGCCTCATCTGGGACTGCATCTGAGGATGCATATGTTAGACTAAAGGTACCTGCTTGGGATATCCTAGAAGCAACTCCTTTTGCACTCGATGCTGCTTTGACAGCCTGTGCCCATGGAAGACTTTCTCCCCGTGAACTAGCTACAGGTTCGTATAGTAGTTGAAGCAAGTATCTCTACAAAAAGCTTGGACACACTCTAGAGCGTTGTATAGGAATTTTGAGATAAAAATGAATGGCTGATGAGAGGATTAGAGGATCAGACTAAGAAAGAAGTACATAGATTTATTTAAAAAAGCAAAGTGGCTTTACAAGTAGGAATAATGAGTGTTAACCATTACATGTGCCTGCTCTATTTTGTAGGGCTCAAAGATCTAGCTGATTTTCTACCAGCATCTTTGGGGACCATTGTAAGCTACTTCTCCGCTGAGGTTACCCGTGGCATATGGAAACCAGCTTCTATGAATGGAACTGATTGGCCAAGCCCCGCTGCAAATTTGTCTACCGTTGAGCAGCAGATCAAGAAAATTCTAGCTGCCACAGGTGTGGACGTTCCTAGCCTTACTGTAGGTAATTCCTCATCTTTGTAGTTAACTGTTCTCTGTGAAGGCTCTTTTCTTCCTTCCTTCCTTCCTTTCTTTCTTTCTTTCTTTTCACTTCCCCTCCCTCTTTTCTCTTTAGAGAAAGGAGGAAAGAATGTTTTCATTTCTTTAGAGCTTTTCATATTCACTATTAATTAAGATATAAAGAAGAGAAAGGACAGATAAAGAACAGAATAGAAGATTCTCATGCAAACTCATTCAAATTTATTTTACTAATCTTATGATGAAATTTAATACTATTGGGGAATTTTGTATGTTATATTAAAGTAGTCTCCTTGCATTGAGTGGGAAGAATTGCCATTTGTCATTCCAAGGAAGTTTGACTTGTGGTGAAATCATATGGTTGCTACCTCCTCTTGCAGGTGGAAACTCTCCAGCTACACTTCCTTTGCCACTAGCTGCCCTCGTAAGCCTCACAATCACTTACAAACTTGATAAAGTGTCTGGGCGGTTCCTCACTCTGGTTGGACCAGCCTTGAATTCTCTTGCTGCTAGTTGCCCCTGGCCATGTATGCCCATCCTGACCTCCCTTTGGTCCCAAAAGGTCAAGCGTTGGAGTGACTATCTTGTGTTTTCCGCTTCTCAGACAATCTTTTATCACAATAGTGATGCTGTAGTCCAGTTACTGAAAAGCTGCTTCACTTCTACCCTTGGTTGTTCACCTCACATTTCCAGCATTGGAGGTGTGGGTGATCTTCTAGGCCATGGGTTTGGCTCCCACTTGTTTGGTGGAATAACTGCTGTTGCCCCCGGAATTCTTTACTTGAGGGTTTATCGATCTATGAGAAGTGTGATGTTCATATCAGAAGAAATTCTCGCTCTTCTAATGCACTCTGTTGGACATATTGCAAGTAGTGGGTTATCCAGAGGTACAAATGAAAAATTGAGAAAAACCAAGTATGGAATGAAGTATGGCCAGGTTTCATTTGCTGCAGCAATGGCACATGTCAAGCTTGCTGCTTCCCTTGGGGCTTCTTTAGTTTGGATAACTGGTGGATTGAGCTTGGTTCAGACTTTGATCAAAGAAACTTTGCCTTCTTGGTTTATATCAGTACATGAGTCTGAAGAGGAAGGTGTGGAGCATGGAGGGGTGGTTGCCATGTTACGTGGTTATGCACTTGCATACTTTGCAGTGCTTTGTGGAACGTTTGCTTGGGGCGTAGATTCAACATCTACAGCATCTTACCGACGGCCTAAGGTCCTTGAAACCCATCTACAATTTCTGGCAAGTGCCTTGGACGGGAAAATATCTCTAGGTTGTGATTGGGCCACTGCAAGGGCATATATCTCTGCATTTGTTAGTTTACTGGTTGCTTGCACTCCACAATGGGTGTTAGAGGTTGATGTGGATGTATTAAAAAGGCTAAGCCAGGGACTGAGACAGTGGAACGAGGAAGAGCTGGCTTTATCCTTACTGGGACACGGTGGAGTTGGTGCAATGGGAGCTGCCGTCAGGTTAATTATTGAAACCGGGTTTTAGCATCTGTGAAACGCCTCTTAAGGTTTCAAATAGAGAAGCAATTAGTTTATTCTCTTTTCTATCCTCCTCCAGTTGGAGCAGCTTGGTCTGCACATCACCTTTGGCTAGAAGAAAAACCCAACATCTGTGTACATGTTAATTGAAATCATAAGGAGTTCTATGTTAGGAATCTAGGGCATGCTTTTAGCTGATTCCTAAGAGCATTTTGCGAGTACCCCTGAAAACCACTCTGCATTCACTTTCAATAATTTTCCTCGGATTTTTACATGCCTATTCATCCTTGTCAGCTATGATCTGTGTCGATAATCATAATCTCTTGCTTCCAGGTTGTTCAAGGTTCTGTAGGAGGATGTCCTTGTATCATAAAGTAGGAGGATAGAAAAAATTGCAGTAACACAAAATCAGGGAAAATATTGCCTAACGAGTCCTCTTTTATGCGTTCTCGCTGTTACCATGTGTTCGTGATCATGAACATGTCATTGGATGCTCAGTTGCTTTCGAGGCCACGATTTATATTTGATGTATGGATCGAATTTGATGTTTCAGAAGTTTGCAATTATTTCATTCACAAATCAGTTGGAAGATTAATTATTAGAACGAGACAATTGCTGGCCATAGTGTGATGTAGTCGAAGCTATTCATCCCAAAAAACCCGATGACAAATATCTGTTGTAGTAAATTGACAAGAAAGGCCATAGGCTCTTCACCAGATCCAAGTGAAAGAAATGAGTAAGATTTTCCAGGGAAGGAGCAGTTTGGAAAGTAACCCAAATGCAAGACGGATTGCCAAAATTTCCACTACTTCCCTGAGATCTTAAGAAAAAGAGTTCAGCTGGATATGTTTTAAATTCCCAGTCCTAACATGGGATGTTTGTCTGCAGCGCTATGGCATGTGATAGGTGACATATGTACTATGGTTTCCTCCTCCTCCTCCTCTACGATGGGAGGTGTCTGGCTACAATTGAAACCGGTAATCAAATGCAATGTCCTTTGATGAACCAGGTATTACAATAAGCAGTAATCTCATTGAGGGGCGAGTTTTGCAGTTTCAGGATGTTAGATTTTATGATTTTTAAAGCTGAAATTCTGAACTTCCTCTTTGATGTGCTTTATAATATACATGGTACATTTGATGAAAAAGAGGTAATTGTACCTACAATGATGAAAGGTTCTGAGGCAAATCCTTCTTTTCCTCACTCACTTCAAAGTCCTAACCAGCAATCAACATTAAAGAACGACATGAATATTAAACTGATCTCCCTACTCTCATGACATAACTTCAGAAGTGCCTTCAGAAGAAATCTTTATGCTGTTGCCAGTCGTTGATTTTCTCTTTGTTGCCACAAGAGGGCTATTCACTTCTTCGTCTAGGATCTGAGGTGTTTCCGGTTCGTCCCTCTTAAAAACTGGATGTATGTAAGCATCCTGAAGGTAGGTTCTCAAGTTGAGTTTTGGCTCTGTAGCTCGCTCCAGCGTATCCCTCACCATGGCATCCTGTGATCAAAATAAAGCGAAAGTTCCATTATCTACAGTTAGTGCCCTTGCTTTGATAAGTAACACCTTCCATGTGACAATCACATTATCAGAAACAAAGTCCCGGCAACTACAAAAGGTTCTTTAACCTGCAATGGAAAAGTCAGAAATGCAGACTCGAAGCGGCCTTTGCAGAATTTGTGGAACCAAATTGTCAGGATTGGCTGAGCAATGAGACAGGGTGTCAATTCCGCGGCACCTTTCGTACTCAACAATCCCAACAAGAGAAGTTGAGCTATTACTAAACCGATCAGCAATCGTCGATGCACATCTGGCCAGAATGCAGCTCCGCTCTCATACTTTTGGTCATACACGTTTATAATCTTACAACAATAAGCAAAAATGCCATTAGCATTGCAGGTAACAGATACTCGGATTACTTTCACCGAGTATAGAACGTCAAAAGTCAACTAATAAGCTAACAGTACCTGATGTCGAAACACCAAATAAGCGAAAGAAAAGAAGATAACGATAAAAGGAAGAAGTAAGGGTGTCACAGCTGCATAAACAAGTCCCAGCAAAAAGTATAACTGAATGCGAGGCTCAGAAGTTGCAAACTCCAGAGAACCAGGATCCATTGCTTGATCTCTGTCTTGCTCCGTTTTAACCAGAAAAGTGTTCTTCAAATGGAACATGACTAATGGTACCAGTCTGAGAATCTCTGCTGCAATTCCAGCCCACCCATCGACCATTATGTAAGTGATGAAGAAAGTGGCTTTCATGGGAATGGATACACCAATTGTTTTGGGAATTCTGATGAGTAATATAGCATCTTCTGTTAGATAGGCTTAAAAGAACAATGCATCTTGATCACACAATCCTACAGGCTACAGCCATGCCCGGATGAAACTAATCACTACTTTCAGATTTATATGAAATTTTACATTAGGAGAAGTGTTTAACTTACTCAGTCGCAGACTGTTTCATAAAAGATTTAAGCTGCTCCAGTGCTGTTCCAGCAACGATACTGCCAAGAAACACATTAATAAGTATGAAGAAATGATATTTTGCCGCTGATCGCCTATCCAAAGATGAAAGGGATGTGAATCCTTCTATCTTGGACATGAACATGAGGATCGATGGAAGCAGAATAAGAAATATCTTCAGAGCAATGCCAGGAAGAATCCCTTGGATTAGAGACTTGATTGATTTTCTGCATGAAAAATCCACCTGGATCAAATGGTTTAGCACTACAAACTTCTACTAAAAGGAATACCCTTTTAAACTGTGAATAGGAGTAATCAAAACATCTTTTCCTTTCGGTGACATTTCGATCTTAGCTATTGATCTGCAAGAAGGCTTAGGTTTTACAAAATTGATTAAAATTTCCTGATTTGAGGAGACATTATGATTCTCGAAACATGGCGTACCATTCAAGCGATAATTTGAACAGTTTAAAGCATGAAAAGGAAAGCTTAAAAGATAGTGAGAGGAGGGAAAGAGAAACTTACACTTTTATTAGTGGTTTCAAGAAAGGAAAAGCCTTTTGGATACCCTCAATGTTGGCTAGTGACTGAACAATTGCAATAGGAATCATGAAGAAGAACACCAGGAAAAATAAGGCAACTCCCATGAGTAGTCTTCTAATTGTCAGCTCAAAATATGGAATTGCAAGATTGTCCCAATAGACATCACGGGGCTCAGGAGCCCTTTCAGTCAACCAAATTGTTGGATTACTAGTCTGCTCAGTTTGAGCACAGACAGCTGCTCCCCACCGGGATTTGAATGAAACGAATGCTGCTGGAATCACGGAATTAGGATCACGCAGAACCTTCTCTCTTTCTGCTTCTTCCTGCAAGCAGTTGACGTGAGTATACATTAGACAGAGCTCAAAGAAACCACCTTTATGGTCGTTGGCCTTCTTCTTTTCAATGTGTCAAATACTTTCGAGAACACGATAATGAAAAACTATCGACAGATGGTTATGCACAAGGAGATACTCTTTCAGAGGCATCAGGCACCTGAGACTTCTCTACTTTCTTCTCCAAAATCAATTTCCCAATCCATTCGTACTGACCACCTATAGTTATTGGATCATTGCTATCTGTCATATTTTTCTTTTTTTTCCCCTTCATTTTTCATAACTTAACAGAAGAGGTAAATCTAACTAAATCTGTGAAGAAAATCAGGACCATCAGATTGCAATCGGTACAAATAAAACATCAAATAATATGCATCTTCGCACAAAGAACAGTCAATGCAATACAAGCATTGTTAATCTTTCGAAACAGGTGCACAGCTTGGCAACTCATCTTCCCATTCTCATAATACGGACTGTAACTGAAAGTAACACCAGCAACAGTATACGAAAACCCAAAGGAAATATTAAGGTTATCTATGCAAAGAAGCATCTTGACGAGGAGGAAATAACATATCAAGATGATCTTGGCTTCAAAAAAACTTACTTCTTTGCTCAACTTCTCAATCTCAGACAAATACCAGTCAATGGCATCCACTCTCGCTCCCCAGAGACCAAAAAAACCTGTCTACAGATTGATAGGTGTAGGTTGACGATACCAGAAAGAAAATATCCAGTTAAGAATCTAGATTGAAGGTCTTACTGAAATGAAAATGCAGAGTTCATAGACACAAAAACAGGTAGTATAATAAGAACGATACCTTTGTCATTGGCTTGGTCGAAGGATTTCTCTGATATTTATTCTGGTAATAGGTCAACCAGTTCCTCAAGCTCTTTTTCTTTGCTACTAAGCTTGCAAGCTTATTTGCATTATGGACTACCTAAAATATCAATGTCAAAGAACATTAAATGTAAGACATATTTTCTTTGACAAAATATTATCGAACTTAAGCTACTTAGTTGCATAATCTTACCTGGTGAGTGAGATAGTGATTGGGATGGTTCACAAAAAAGAAATGTTGGACGTGTTCGCTAACAGATTCATCAGGATCTGGCGGAACATTCCTGACAAGAACCTAAGAAAAATGTTGAAAATTAATCCAATGCCAGCAACATAAGGTTCATATAAGAATTAACCAAGCCACCAACAAGGTGACAAATACTCTCACAGGCATCAAGTAATTGTCTGAAGCTTCAAGTTCAGGCACTATGGATGTAATCTAGGTGGAAAATAAAGCGATTACGTTTAAACATATTCCTATTTCGTATTGGAAATATCCAGCCTGCTTCAAATGGTAGATAAAGAGAATACGAATTTATAGAAGCTACAAGAAATGAAATACTTAACTAGTCTCTGTTCTTCCCTGATATGCAATATTTAATTATAAATCTGTTCCTTCCAATTTCATCCCCTGGAACAGGTATGCTTGATCTAGACATTAAACTTAACATAGCACGTTCCATTATCTGGAAATTCAAATGCGGATTGAAACCATCCAACACCTATGACTAAGTACATGAAAAAGGCTAGTTCTCTTGGACAAAAGTCAATTATCGAAATAGGGATCCAAAACAATCTTTCAATCAAGAAAGTTTGTCATATTGCTGAACAGAATAGAAAATTTTCACAAAAAACAAAAATCTCTGAAGCAATAGTTGTACAATATAAGCATCGTGTGAAGATAATGTTTGAAGAAGGGTAGGGGTTGTATTAGATGATATTAACTCACTGTAAATTGATCAGGACGCCGGCTTTCTGATGCCAAAAATCGCAACCTCATGGTTGCTATTGTCTTGTACTCCTTGTAAACCACATAAAATGTCCAAAACGTGAATACAAATGACATCCCCACGTGTGCCCAAAACCTTGAAAAAGAAAAGTAACAGTTACAATAACTCGAGCACAGTTGAATTCCTATGTGAAAGATTTAGAGTTACACAGGAACACTTAAAACATTAAACTCATAAAATCTAAGCAATGCAAGAACCAACTAACCACAAGTAAATAGCTTTCTAATTCTGTCAGTCATCAGGATGTAATATGATTTGACAAAGAAGCAGGAGCTGCATCCAGGATTTATGTTTTCAATAGCCAATTCTACAGAATCAGTAATCACAATTCCATTTTTCATACCAAATTATGCCTTACTAGCACTCTTGGTTCTGATATTTTCACTGATCGAACAGAAACTTCAATCTACATATTCTGATACTGTACAACTTAAATTGGTCTTTTCTTTTTAATATACTCAATTCTCTTTCCAAACCTCCATGGTGAAAAAGGAAGTTCTCGTATCCAAACAGGGCTGATACCGTATCCGTTACAAAGGGACACTTGAGCAAGTATAAGGAAACGGAAGATAAAAATATAGTGGCTTTTGTGAAGTTCCTCACCTCGGGGATTCAGATGGGATGTTTGATATTGATAGTTTGTCAACGTCACTGAACGTCAAATCCTTCATATGCTCCAACGTCCCACCAGTCCAGTTCACAGGCACCAAGACACCAAATGCAAGAATTGTTATTGGGACAAATATTTTCACGCTGCAAGTAAGGTATCAGTTTATATCATCCACCTAAGATGAACAGCTTAATGAAGAGATCATCTGATGTTAAGGTGATAGCCTGCGTTCTATTCAAACTGCTGTTTACATGACTCATTGCAGAAATATATCATGCAGAAAAAGTTTCAGGGATCAATCGAAAAGACTGCTAGAATGCTAAGGTCTCATAACTCGATGAAAAATTCAGGATGATTTAATCACTAACAAGTTTCAGAACAGAGTCCTATTTACAAGAATGCGTACCCCAATAAGTAAATCCTTATATAGACTACAGAATCAAGCCCAGCATGGTCTATAAGCTCAGGTTCTGGCATTTTGAGTGCTGCAGGCATCCAATTCCAAAACTTGCAGTACGTTCTGTAATCCAAGTTAACAAATTTGCTGACCAAAGCTTTAGCACGTGTTGGGCTCGATCTTATTCCTTTAAGATACCATTTGGGAAAGTAAACTCTGTCATTAATAGGCTGAAGCCTTAACATAGCAAACGCTATGAGAAAAGCAAGCGCTGAGAGAAGGTTAATGGCCGCTGAATAACCAATATCTTGAAGGTTAGCCATTTCCCCCCCTGCAGATTTACGACAACCTGCAATCGACATGTAAATGTACAAGAATAAGAATTCGATACGTCCGAGGTAAACAACGTGAAAATCATTGATGAGATAACCATATTTACAGGAAATGACACGAAAAGTCGATTCTTTTTCTTTCCAATTGATTTTCCATCAGAATTCAAGATTAACTGGATCGAAACAACGAATTTTTACAGCAACTCGAGGTGTTCTATAACTTAAAAACCAATCAGAACGTAAAGGCATAAAGAAAAATGTGTCTGAAAAAAAAAACATTGCTTCCAAATTCCTTGGATCTTCGGTGCCTGAGAAATCTCGAATAAAAAAACCGTTCTCATGCCACGCCACGCGCCTTCTTCCTTCTCAGAAACAAGAAAAAGACTCTTGACGAACAAACCCGGAGCACTCACATTATTCTCAACTCTCTCAGGAAACATTCACGAGACAATAAAACAGGGCATCACAACAGGAAGTTACCTCACAATGTGAAACTTCTCGGGCGAAATCGAACAGGAGTAAATGAAACGGAGGAGACCCAGAAAGAAAACAATGAAGTTGAACGACA
This sequence comes from Erythroxylum anguifugum, assembly GCA_027478595.1. Classification (NCBI taxonomy): domain Eukaryota; kingdom Viridiplantae; phylum Streptophyta; class Magnoliopsida; order Malpighiales; family Erythroxylaceae; genus Erythroxylum; species Erythroxylum anguifugum. The sequence goes on from JANIPN010000009.1 coordinate 36,285,990, forward strand.
AACTGAAAAAGATCCACTCTTCTTTGATCAGAAGTTGGTTTTCAAGAGAGAAAAAAAAAGAAAGAAACAGAGTGCAGCAAACCAAACAGAGCCTTATGAAATATGGCGGCAACGGCGAGTGGAATGTCGTTGAAGTCACGCGGAATCATTAAACGACAACGAATTTTCGAAACTGTTGGTCATTGCAAGTTACACAATGATTAGGCTTTAGGAATGCCAAGTTTTTTCAGGTTAAACGGCACACGACGCAAATGCAATTGAGATGCCTTTCTGCTGCTTTGGTATTATTATCTTAATTTAGGAAATATGGTTTAATAAAGGTTAGCTTTACAAGAAATTGGTTGTCACTTTAGCCGGTTTTGGTTGGAATTGCTATTCTTATTTTATGGGAAGAACAAGAAAATTGGCTCCACGTCCTTTGTTGTTAAATGGCACCAATCTTGGCCAGGTTGCAAAAGCTTGAATTCTTTGGTTAATATTATAATGTTTTATTTTGTCATATAAATTTCAGTCATTTATTTACGTGAGTCTCACATAAATCCTGCATAAATAAACACAAAATTTACATAAATAAAATAGAATAAAACACCGTAATATTGAACAAAAGATTCCGTACTCGGTTATACTGAACTGAAGGCAGCTGCCCGTTTATCGGTGAGGCCTCGCGGCCTAGGCATTTTCGATAGAACGTTACACCTTCGCGTGCATATCAAAGCAAAATGGACTCTGCTGAAAATAACTTGTAATCATGTCTTTGCCTAATACAATATAGACAAGGCCTTGTAAAACACTCCCACTTCATAAGTTGTCTCACAAAATATAGACAGAGAGAAGGAAGAGGCAAACAAGCACATGATGTGGACAGAAACGAATTACTTGTAAATCTTCGATAGATTTAACGTGTTCATGCACTAATCTTCAAAACTGCACCGCCTAAGTATATTCACAGCCCAATTGAGGTTATGGTACTAAAACGCCAGATAAGATTCACCTTTCACACGTGGGGCATGTCATGTCAACAATTCAGAATTACAACATATGACTACCGCCGTATGACTATCTTCACCGTCGGTACTAAAATTAAGCGCTACCGCTACCATCATCGGACGACAAAGGCGTGAGCCAACAGGATCCATGTAAGTGCCCATTTACACACACAAAATACTCCAACCCCCCATCACGTGACCCAAGCTGCCGGGCCGCACTCTTAGGAACGAGCCGAGCCCTTGTCATGCTCCACACGCGGGCCGCACAATAAGGACAAAACAGGCTCTCCTCCAACGTCACGTTCCGTCTAATTAGACACGCTCGGGTCCTTGATCTCATAAATCCCTTGAAAACTCCTCTATAAACCCCCACGTCGTCCTCGAGATTCGCCACGCTGTGCTCGCACGGGTCGCTCATGTACAACAAATCGCCCTGACACCTCTTTACCAAAAACCTCTGGCCTGAAGTCTTTGAGAATCGCGATGCTTCCACGAAATGGCCAGGCACCTTACTCGCCTTGAAGTTCCGAGTCGACTCGCAACCGCAGCAGAAGAACATCATTTTTGCGAGTGCCCGCCAGAAATCGTCTAATCGAGCGCTGACCTCGTTGTGCACCAATGCGGATAGCATTCTCGGGGCTCGAATCGAGCACAGCTCGCGCCAGAGTAACCTCTTAGCGGTGGCACGAAGCTTGCGGCTGACGGAAGCGATAACGCAGAGTGTGTGGAGGTCCCATTTCAAGTAGTCGAAAACCAGGAGAAGAACTCGCTCGTTAAGTATCCCAAACTCACCGGAGCTTGGTCTGCGATAGGGTGGGTAAGTTGCGAGTCTCTTGCGCGTGCTCATTGGGAACAATTGCAGCCAGAGAGTGATTACGCGGCTGCTTATATCGTCGGCTCCAGAGCTCAGAGGAAGGACACGCGTCACATGGACAATGGCCAATTTAGTGTTGAAAGATCCCATATTAAGTGGCCAGTACACATGTCATTATGGAGAGCACCTAGGACGCGTGTTAATATCTGACTGGAGGATACATTTGATGAAGAATTTGGATATGAAAGTTCAGTGGGGTGTGGGAGGCCACGTGTCCTTTCTGTCAGTCATTTGCTAAATATCTTCCTTTTGTACGCCAAAAATATCTCACGCCACTGCCACGTATCTTTTTTGGTTACTTTTCTTTTATTTTTACGGTTCAAATTATTGTAGCCATATCATAGGCATGACAGTTTAATTTTGGCATAAGGTGACATTATCTAAAATCACATGATAACTCAAGGATTTAAACTTCGGATTATTGCTAAATATCTTCCTTTTGATTTATCCAATAATTTATAATATAATATAACGTAAATAAATGTAATATTAAGAAATTATTGTTTAAGAGGGATGAACATATTTATAATATAATACAATAAACTATTGTTTAAAAGAAAAATTCATATAATAAAATGTCATTTATCATTTTACATTTCATTCTGAATCTACCAAATTAAAGGAAACTTATTTTTTTTGTTCATAATGAAATGACCTATATCTCATTACATTTTATCCGAATATAAAATTTTCCTTAAATAATAGAATAATTTTATATTTTATTTTATCCTATCTCATTAATTACTAATTAATTAAAAATGGCCCAAAGAAAAGAGATTTATTTTAGATTGGGACAATTTTGGTCAGATGAAGCTAGGCTAGCAAACGGAAATGCCAAGATCTTTTATCTCCTATCCTGTCTCATTGAATAGAATAGTATAGGACTTGGTGATTTGTTTTTGTATCATCATGGTGCGTATAGCACACGATGCCTTATCATCTGGACCGACAAAATCTACGACATCTGATTCATTGTCTACCTGACGCGTGTTGCGACTCAAGTGTACGTGGCAGTCACTAACGATCGTGTCTTACTTTTGTTACGTACAACGTTGGATAGTTTTATGCGACAGGTGGTGGATGATGAGAACTTTGAGAACAGTATATTATGCATTCGTGGAGCACTACGAATGATGTAGGAGTGGACCAACTCGTGGTGGCATGAGTTGATACAGAATTCTTGTTTTTTTTTTCTATTTTTTACTAAATTCTATTTTTTTAAAATCTAATTTACTATCAATAAAATATATACCATTTAATTATTTAATGTATTGAATATTAATAATTTAATTTAATATTATATTTAATTAACTAAAATTAATCAACACTAATATGAATTATGAATAACTTAAT
>JANIPN010000009.1:36383073-36395738 GCA_027478595.1 Erythroxylum anguifugum
ACTACCAAACATACCCCTTTTATGCATTCTTACCACTTTTAATTCAACTAACCCATGAAATAAATTCTACTAACATAAACACAAAATTAAAAAAAATAACTCCCAAAAATTCACCCATCCAAGCCTCATAATTATTTAAAATATTCTTAAATAAAGAAGAAAAATTCGGGAGCTAACAATTTTAAACTTTTATTGCATAAGGATCCTTTGAAGTTATGGGAACCTCAAATTAAAATATCTTTTTTACTCGAGTTCTAATTGAAGAAAATTGAGTTAATGAATACTATCTCAAATTGTTACTAGAAAATCATAAATGATTTAATATAATAGGATATTCTGGAAAAACAAGTTAATTTGATTCAAAGGATTATGAAATAAAGATCATTAGAAATTAAAGTTTGCATCAAGTTGTATTCAAAGGGCCCACTCTCTGTGTAGAAGGCAGTATGAATATGAAGCATTTATATAATAAGATTAAGATGATACTTGATGCAATAAGTGATCTAGGGTTTAGTATACTAAATCTATTTAAGGATCGATTCCTTAAGTTATATGCCACATACACCTTATAGATGTATAGAAATATGCTCTCATAATAAGCTGATTGAATGAGGTACTAGATAAATATGAGAAATGCAGAATCATTTTCTTTTTAGTCTATTAGCTTCATTATGTGTAAGTGAGACGTAATGGATAAACACATTCATTAAATTAATAAGTCAATTTAAAATATTAAACATCAAAACTGTCAGACAGTTATATCCTAAATATCATATATACATATGATTTACTAGAAAGATAGAGGTTTGAAAACCACAAAGAATTTAAACAAGAGAAACACAAGTTGAAAAGATTCTGTAAATTTTTTATCTCGCCGATTATAATACAAAAGTTCGTAAGTTATTTTTGTTGAAGTGATAAATGATAAAAGTTCAATCTTATACTTATGTTCAATTTTTTTTTAAGGTCACCAATTCAATTGACATTTTGCTTTCTTAATTTGAATGAACTATCCATCTTTATCATTTTATCTTGACAAACAATTTATTATAGAATATTAACATGAATATTATGAAAAACATAAAGTTCAACATTAAATTTATCACACCAATAGAGTTAAACTTGATAATTCTTTTCTATTTTTTAAAACTCACATCTCATCAACCAATTTCTAATTATAAATAATGTATAATAATCTATAAATTATAGGCACAAATAAATTATTAATAAATAATTGAAAATTATTATTTTTCTAAAAATGCAAAGCCCAAATCCCAAAAAAGCCTCTTTTTTTTAAATACAAAGGAGAATTTAAAACCTTGCTTGTCCCGGTGAAAGAGCTCTACTACTGACATCGGTGGCTCTTAAAGGTAATGTATGCTTGGGTTGGTTCGGACTGCAAGAGCGGTCAGGTTATCCGCACACTAATTTCTTTCGGGACACTAATTTCTTTTGGGGTACATATGCTGCAGTTGCAACTCCCAATCTTGCTGGATTAACTCTCACTTACCTGACACCAAAAAAGCCCATTTAATTTATAGAAAGGAGACTGATTATAGATAGCAGTTGGTAGGTCACGTGTTCCTGCAAAATACAGCACGCCCATCGTCCCACACCACCTCATCCAAGCGCACGTTAGCCCTTACTCTCACAACAAATGTTAACCTATACTCTCTAAGCGCACGTTAGGCCCCGCTTCATCAAACAAAAACCATCATCTTCGTTGTCAAACTCTCTCTGAACTTCAATGCCTGCGCTTTGCTCCCTGGAATCGAGTCTTGGAGGGAACCCTAGACAGTGCAGCGCTACTCCCTTTTGCGGACATAAATCATTGGGTTCACTTCAGATTCAAGCGTGCCCTTCAATTTGATTGGAACTGTGGCGTTTTAACGATGGCGCCCAGTCGCAGAAGAGGCGGTGGTAAAGCCTCCACCACCCCCGCTCGCCGTGAATGGAAAGTCGGCGATCTCGTGCTCGCCAAGCTTAAAGGCTATCCGTCTTGGCCAGCCATGGTATAGTTCTCAGTTAATTCTCGTGGATAGTTGTTGTCTACTTGTTCCTAGATACAGATATGTTTCGAGTTTGTGAAGTAGTTTTTAGGAAGCTTTTATATTTTGGAAGGTTAATCAGTTTAGGGTTTTTGGTTGCATGCTTGTGTATTTTGTGGTTCTGGGTGAGTTTTGGTTCGGAGTTAATTTGGGTTAGGGTATTGCTTGATGTACTGTGTGCAAATAGTTGAAGTTTTGATTCTGATTGGAAGGTTAATTGGTTTAGGGTTTCTGGTTGCATGTTCGTGTATTTTGTGGTTCTGGGTGAGTTTTGGTTCGTAGTTGATTTGGGTTAGGGTATGGCTTGATGTACTGTGTGCAAATAGTTGAAGTTTTGATTCTGATTTTGCGAGTGTAGGCTTTTCTTTTGACACGCTATTTGGAGGTTCTGTTTTGCTTTGCTGTTCTTTCGCAATTGAATGTTAGATTAAACGAAACTTTAGAGATTCTTTTGGTTTATTGGTCAGAATTTCCTTAGATGTTGGTTGATGTATAAGCTGGGTACTTTTTCTGTGCGATTTTGTATTGAGTCTGGTGACGCTAGTTGTGGCAGTTGGGTTTTCTGACGCAATAATTGAAATTTGAGGTGAAATTTATGGCAGAATTGACATTTTTATGTTAATCACACTTATTTGCTATCATAAAACTGTTGCTTATGTAGTCTTTATGTTTGTATTCCTATCCAAGCTCAGGCTTCTCGTAATGGGACTCATAGTATAAATTTGTATTCACTTTTGGACTTTGAACTTATGAAGTTTGGTTTTCGTGTCAGGTAAGTGAGCCGGAGAAGTGGGGCTTTCAACCTGATTGGAAGAAAGTACTTGTCTATTTCTTTGGAACCCAGCAAATGTGAGTATGCGGGATATATGCGAACTATGCCCTCATTACTATGATTATAGATTGTTTCATCCCAAAATTTCTGAACTGCTGAGCAAATATTTAAACTATCATTCTCAGAAACTTGGTTCAGTGGGTTGTATGTTGGTAATGATAATCTTTTGGCATTTCAGTGAAAGGCTTTCTTTAGCTATTTGCTAATTGATGAGTTGAACAATGAACTGAAGTTCATGTATTTGAAATGCAGCCCAAACGATACAGCATTCTAAGTGGAGATTCTCTTCTTATTTTTGAACTCCTGCCACTAAAATCTCTTCTCACTTTTTAGGTTGTTTGTTCTGACTAAGAGAGAGATTCATGGGAAAGTAGAGATTCAAGTCCTCCGTTCTTTCTTAAGATCTTAATGTGGCTGATTGCATTTATTTTAGGACATTACTAAAGGACTATTGAAGAAAACTTTTAGGGGGACCAAAATTATTTCGGGCCAAAAAGATATTCTGTTGGGAATTTTTAGTTGTTCTAGAATTTTGCAAGTTATGATTGCAAATAGTACCTAGAACTTGTAGGTATCCCTGGCAACTGAACATAAGAACTCTCTAGTTAGTTGTAAATATGAGGAATTTGTCTTAATTTGGCTGTTTGTGTTCTGGTTTGAATGACAACTATGTACAGTAAGTTCTCTTACTCTGTTTTGCACACAAGATCTAGTTTGTAGCCCTCATTAGTAGTTCTAATTTGTGTAGGAGATTTGCAAGTCCTGTGTTTCGTACTGTGCTACCGGATAGCTGATTCTTATGCTGTATTTTTTGGAGAAAGCTGTCGATATGTAAAGTGTATAGGTTTTTGAGAGTTTTAAGGCCTGCCATGAGGGGCTAGTTTATATTATCTTGTTTTGTTTATACTTGAACTGGTTTGACACTTCTGACCTGGATTTAGGCTCTGGTTAACTTCGCTTATGAGTTGTGGGCTACGCATCTTTACTTATAACATCTTTATGTGATTTACTAACAAAATGATGGAGTTCAATTTTGTATAATTTATGTCATAAAATGGTTTGTTTATCATGGAACATGGTGTTCATGGTATTTTATTACTACTTTAGATGAAAGGTGGCATCGTTTATCAATAATGATTGTTGGTCATTATGTGGTTTCATTATTTCATTATGAGTTGAAATTTGTTATGCTGAGACTATTGGCAAGCGATGACAATATTTACCCTAAGCATAAATATTAAGAAACTTTATTAGCTGAGTATTAAAAAAGGATGGGCAAACACTTGGTGAGATTTGTAATTGGATATGTGAGTGAGATGACAGAGTGCTTTAAAGAAGTAAGGATCTTTTGAATTCTTTGCTCCTTTAAATTATGATCCTGTGGTTAATAACCACATATTTTCTTATCGGTTCTGCTTTTTAGTAAGAATTGTTTGATGTTTGGGGTTTTAGTCTAGGGATTTAAAGGGTCCTTCACTTCAAGGCCTAGGGTCTGTTTGGGTCTTACTTTTCACATTGAAATTGTAATTTTGTGTCAATTATGGAAAATGGAAATGACAATTATTTTATTTAAAACTTGTCACAGACTGTCAAGTAATTTGGTTAAAGTTGGATTATTTGAAATTTTAAATTTAAATCTTACTTTATCAAAATTCTTAAAAATTCTACATTTGGAATCATTGTAATTGTGTAATGAATTAGAATAGGAATCAGAACTGAAGTAGAAAGTTCCAACTTTTGTGGAGGGTAATCTAAATGCAGCTTAAAAGTTAAAAGAGTTTGATTAAGTAATTGGTAGCAATTGTGGCATTATCACCTGCAACGCGTGTATTTGATCCTCTTTTACATTCTTGCTTTCTGTTCTCTGGTTGTTTAGTTTCTTTTAAGCTACCTATACAGCTATATAATTATTTCTGTCATAAATATCTATCTCTATTGATTTGACGCTCTGTAGGTGAATTGGGCATAGGTAATAGAATTTTAGTGGGTGCCTCAGTTTTATCTTGGTTCTGAATTCTTGGCCATTATGATTCTTCTTCAATCAACTTTTATCTTGGTTAAATGTGACTTTGATGCTTGCCTTTCTAAGATGGAAAAAAAAAGCTTTTATGATATACTGGTCTCTGAAAATATCTGTAAGCAATTTTTTTAATATAAAATGATCAACGTAACAATTTTTATTGTGAAGCATCTTACTTATGTTTGCCATAATACGTATACCCTTTAGAAAATGGAGTATACCTTCTTTCACACTTGACAGAAAGGTAATTATGCACCTAGTCTTTTGATCTTCTTGTTCTCTATCTGTAATCGTTTAACATATTTACTTGAGGTTGCTATCTGTTTGATGCTCGCCCCATTTAACTGGTATATGCAATCTATGTGATTGTTTTCCATATGCACACTGTGTGTAAGATCAAAGTTGGTGTATATCTACACATTTTGCTCTGTATTGATGATATGTTTCTGTTCAGAGCTTTCTGCAATCCTGCTGATGTAGAAGAGTTCACTGAGGAGACGAAGCAATCTCTTCAATCAAAACGTCAAGGTAAGGGGGCTGATTTTGTTCGTGCAGTGCGCGAGATCATTGATAGTTACGAGAAATCAAAGAAACAAGATCAAATTGATGATTTAAACCCCAATGATGGAGTCAGCAATGCAAATGGTGGGAATTCAAAGGAGTTATTATCTCAGTTTGAGTTGAAGGATCAGAGTGAATCTTCAAGGACAATTGTTGCTGGTCGACACGATCCTAGTCCTCTGACTTCAAATGCTCAAGATGCAGTGCAAGTCAGCTCTTTGCATGAGAAGGAGCCATTGGCTACTGATAACACTACGGACACTGGAAGACCTATCGTAACTACTTATATTTCAAGAAAAAGATCTGGAAACATACGATCTAGGAAATGTGTTGCAGAAAAGAAGACAACAGCTCTTGAGAGGACCAGAAGTTCTTCACTTTTGGAATCCTGTAGATCTAATGATCCTAGCAAGTTCAATGGGAATGTACTGACTGATATACTCCAAGGATCTTTGCAAAGGAACAAGCAGATCAGGAAATCACCAGATGCAGATTGCAATCATGTAGATTCACCTGCATTTGTTTCAAGTGATAGCATCGAGGACAATGATTCTGATTCCTTAACTTTGAATGAGGAAAGTGCTGTGGACAGTAGTTGTAAACTTGGGCACTCTGAATCTCCTGTTGAGTGTTTGGAGGGAGATACTGAATTGAGCAAAGGGCTTGATTTCCATATTAAGGCTGTTATTATAAAGAAGAAAAGGAAACCAAGTAGAAAACGACTGACTAATGAAGCAGGTGATCCAACTGTCAAAGATGAAAAGGAAGCTGTTTTGGAGGCACATAACAGTATTCAAACTGCACAGAATGCTTGTACAAATTTCAATGAAAGATGTGGTAAAGAGGAAGGAGATGAGCATTTACCACTTGTGAAACGGGCCAGAGTTAGAATGGGTAAGCCATCACCTTTGAAGGTAGAAAGAAGTGGCTTTTCTCTGGCGGAGGAAAAATACTGTAATGAATTTCCAGCTGAACAAATAGATATGCATAATAACATCAGTCAAGTAGTTGTATCCAATCATTTAGAGCAGAATAGCCCTTCCAGAGATTCTTACATTGATTGTCCTCCTGATAGAGATTCATTTCAAGTGAAGAGGGTTTTACAGAAATTATCACCTCCAACGGAATGCACTGAAAGTTTGGGAAATGGGCCACGGCTTTTGAAAGTCCAGGAAAGCCAGTCCTTTGGTTGTTCAGCAGATGGTGAAGCTGTTTTACCTCCATCCAAACGTCTACACCGTGCCTTAGAAGCAATGTCAGCTAATGCAGCTGAAGAAGCTGAACCTTGTGCAGAAATATCAAAAACAAGGATGGAGATCAATTGTGATTCCATATCTACAACACAGAGCTCCCTTACAGTTATCGGAGTCAAAGAAGTCAATGGTTTGGAAAAGGGCATTGTAGGCTCTCTGGACTGTATGGCTTCTGCAGTGTGTTGTGATTCTGATACGGTCATAGAAGCAGACACTTGCAATCTATCTGTGGAAAACCCTAAAAGAAAAGAACCGTCCAGAGACATCTGCATGGGGGCTATGGCTGCAGATGATAGCAAAGATGATTATACCATTTGTTTGGGTGTACAAACTGCAAGTCCAGTACACCTGACACCTGATCGTGATGGAGAGAAGGCTGTTTTGCATTCCAACCAACAATCACAGCAACATTTAGTACTTGCAGAGCATGAGGACAATTCTGAAGATGTTGAGTTAAAAGATTTTGGAGGTGAAAATTCTGGTAGAAGGTTTGCGGAATTGGAACAATGTGGGCCAATTCCGGTCCTTATGCCGCAGGCTTGTGAAGCTTCTAGAACACCTATAGGTTCTATGAATGTGCCTCAACACAGTGCAGGAGATACTACTACTGAGTCATTTAGGTCTGCAATTGAAGATGGCGTTCAAGTGAATGTCCTGTAAGTGTCTTTATCTCCTTGATTTTAATCTGGTTCATTAACCTATGCTATGATCATGGTTTTATGCTAAGCATTTTTTAATATCTTCAATATTTGGTTATGTATCAATTGCTTCCTGAACATAATGGATAATATATTTTAGTATTTGTCGGGAATAAGTTATAGAGTGATTTGTCCACTTTGGTTGCAAACTCAGGAAAGAAAAATAATGAGAAAATGTGTTGAGTGGTTATTGTTCAGTGGAACCACAGTTTGTCAGAGGCTTCTTTTATAGTTCATAGTGTTCCTTTTCTTTTCTTTTCTTCTCTTTCTTTTTGTAATCAATCATGTTCTTTGCCTTTCTTAGAGTTTGTTATTATTTTTTATCTAGGTGTGGGCTAGGAAAAGATGCGAAACCTGATCATTTGTCCAAGAGCCAAGTGTTGACTGTCCAGTTAAGTCCATTGCAAACTGATGAAATGGAATCTCCAAAACGGCAGTCTCCACCAACAACTTTATTGTGCCATGTCTCCACTGCTGAAAGTGCAAATTTTACTGAAAACAGTAGCTGTTCAAGTCCCCCTGGAATATTGCAACAGAAGAAACCTGTGTACAGTTCGGTTGGTGACGAAAACAAATTTGAAATAACAATGCCTCTACAGCCAAAATCTGTTGGCAAATGGTGCAACCCTACAGAAGCACATGCTGCTCTCTCATCCTTTGAGGGAATGCTTGGATCCTTGACAAGGACAAAGGAGAGTATTGCAAGGGCAACTCGCTTGGCAATTGACTGTGCAAAGTTTGGTATCTCTTCTAAGGTATACGTGCTTGCTTTTGTAATTTAATTCTCATCTTTTTATCTTAAGAGGTAGCAAGCTATGAACAGTGGAATTTTATTTAGGATCTTATGGAATATTTTGAAGAGATTATGGAATAGATCTGTGCTAGCAATAGTTCAGATTGTACTATTAATAAGAAATGAGGTGGGCAGTACTTTTTTACAGCTTAAGAGATGTCACTTTTCTGTAGCACTATTTTTCTATTCTTTTAAACATACGGTCCTAAATTTTTATTTGATAATAGTTTTCTCTTCCTTACTAGGTGGTGGAGATTCTAGCCCATAGTTTGGAAACTGAATCAAACTTACACAAAAGGGTGGATCTATTCTTCCTTGTTGATTCTATCACTCAATGCTCTCGTGGATTGAAGGGTAAATTGCATTCCTTGATATTTCCTTGATCCATGCAGTTGAATCAATTCACAAGAGGGTGAATCTACTTCTGGATTCCAATATTAAGTGCTCTGATTGTTCACAAAATGGAATGCTTATGCTTATTTTAAATTTCTAGGTGATTTTGGTGGCATATATCCTTCAGCAATTCAAGCAACACTACCACGCCTGCTTTCTGCTGCTGCTCCTGGTGGAAGTTATGCACACGAAAATCGGAGGCAGTGTATGAAGGCAAGCGTTGCACACATGCCATTTTGCCTTTTATTCTTAGATTTCTATTTTGTCTTATGCCTTGCACTTTTTTCTTTATTTTATTAGGTTTTGAGACTTTGGCTGGAAAGAAGGATTCTTCCAGAAACGGTCGTGCGCCACCATATGCGCGAACTTGATTCACTCGGTGACTCTTCTTCTGCTAGGCCCTACTCCCGCCGTTCAGCTAGAACAGAAAGGTCTTTAGATGATCCTGTTAGAGATATGGAGGGTATGCTTGTTGACGAATATGGAAGGTTTGAGTTTGTTGAAATCCTTGTTACTTTTGTGTTCAGAATTTTTCTTTGAACTTTAATACTGATATTCTTCTTATACTCTCAGCAATTCAAGTTTTCAGCTTCCAGGGTTTTGTATGCCTCGTATGCTCAAGGATGAAGATGAAGGAAGTGATTCTGATGAAGAGAGCTTTGAGCCAGTCACTCCAGAACATAAATGTGAGGCTTCAGAGGAACATGAGTCCATCCTTGCAGTGGGAAAACATAGACACATCTTGGAGGATGTTGATGGGGAGCTTGAAATGGAGGATGTGGCTCCTTCTAGTGAGATTGAAATCCATTCAACTGCTAACAAAGCCAGAGACTGTGCAGCACTGAACACACATCATCAAAATAAACTTTGTTTTCCAGCATCCCATGGACCGCCACTTCCACAGGATATTCCTCCATCATCCCCACCATTGCCATTATCACCTCCTCCACCTCCACCACCACTACCACCACCACCTCCTTCTATTCGTCCGTCATTTGTAAGGCATTATTTATTGTAATGCTTGATATAATTATATATGATTAAATAATTTTTCACAAATTTAGGAGTGTTATGCCTTAAAATATAAAAAGCCAATTGTTAGTAGTTCTGTTATTCTTTTCCACTTTCTGATTCTGATCAAATGTGCAGGAGTTGCAAGATGATTTGAGACAATTTGTGCCTCAGCAGTCAGTTGCATCCAGGAACAATAAGTCGGTTCTCAATGGAGGGGACTATAATGCCCCAGAATGTAGAGATCAATTGAGGAACCAGGCTTGTGACTCAACAACATCTTGCACCTCATTTAGTGTACGACCAATTAGAGATGTTCAACACACTGATGATCTTAGCTTCTGTCACAAGTCATATCCTCCAAGGCCACCTCATCAGCCACCCTCAAATCATTTCTCTTATGTTCCATCAGACCATCACATGAGGTGTCGAAGAGGAACCCCACCACCTTCCTACTCCCACAGATACAATGCTCCACATAATAATGATGGTGGAAATCACTATAATAACCATGAGAGAATGCGGCCAACTCCGTATGAGATGAATGAGAACTGGAGATATCCTCCACCCCACTTTCATGGTAAGGTTCTTGCTTTAATTGTCTTTTGGGATTTAGAAGACATAATGCTGCATTCTGGTAGTTATTCCGGCATCCCAATATTCTGAGCTTATATTTAATTGCTCTAGGTCGACGGTACCCAGAGGAAGCCAAATCATCTTATGGATCAGGTCCCTATGGTGGTCTCCCAAAGGAGCCTAGTAGATACCCACATCATGAGTGGGAATTTCCTTTCCGAGGAACACGTCACAGAAATTTTGCTTCCTTTAGACCAACTTGTGAAGGTGAAGTTGCAGTAGCAAATGAATTTCCTGTCAAGTTTAAATTTAAACGCAGGATGTAAAAGAGTAGATTCATGCCTATGCTATACTTGCATGCTTTGAACATATTTACTTATACGCTTCATGGACTGCTAATGATATTGGTCAATTTTCTTCTTTTGTTTCTGTGCTTCTTAGTTTGTAGTCAATTGGATAGTATTAAAGGCTCAAATGTCGTTTGTGTTTCAGCTCCAGGAATTTGGGGGCCAAGATGAGCAAACATTAACGTGCTGCAGGCACTGGGTACGTTGCCTACACTCTCCTGAGCTTCGAAATTTTATTGCAGAATTTTTAAGTATAAGTTCCCTTTTTTGGTTGCTGTCTGTTAGGGTGATCAATCTATTTGGTGATTTCTGCGGCTTGTTCAAAAGAGTGAAGAGTCCAAGCGTGTTGATATTCATTAACCTGAAGGACCCTAACAGAACAGACCTTTCAAATACTCGCGGGTTATGGCACTCGTGTGAAAATGTGGATTGGGTTGGGTTGTACATAAGCATTTTATTTATCAATTGAAAGCAAATGTAGAGGACGGCACCGCAACTGTCAGTTGTGGAGATTAGATTGCGAGAGGTGTAATTTTAGACTTTAGGCAGGCAGTCATGTAATTGTCCCATTGTTCTCTTTTGCATAGTATGGTTTAATTTGTTGAGGGAAAGCGTATAAGAAAATCATACAACCCTTACAACTCCTTTATCTTTGAGATACATTCCAAGTGTTTCTTTTAAGCTGTTCAGTGGTGGAACGCAGGAAGTCATTCGCAAGCCTAGATATGATAGAATATAATAAAATAGAAACTTTGATTTATAGTTGTGCTACGTTTTTCCTTCCCTTGACTGTATATAACATTTACTAGTAATTTTGCTTAGGAGCCTCCTTTGTGACAATAGTTGAAAGCATTTGGACTAAAGTAAATTATCAAGAAACATTAATTTTTTACTTTGATTTTAGAAATATAATCGTATATGGGAGAAAAGTGAATAAGCTTCAAAATTAGTGTGGCACTCTTAAGTCCACAATTAAAAGGTTACATTTGACTAAGTCTTTGGTTGGTTTCCTATATTGTGAGAGAACCGACGGAACTACTCATCAGAGACTTGTGTTCTAACTTTCTTACAATTACGAGGTTCATTTGAATATGAAATTCAATCCTTGAACTACAGTATTCCACTTTTTTTTACTACCCAAGGATTCGATACATTTCGAAATCGATAAATTTCTACTGGAGCCGGTGCTATTTGAGAACAATTAGTCGATTTGGATTTGCGAATTATTATAGATTATTCGGAGGTAGAATGGAAAGAATTAAGAGACGAAAGGCCTACGGGGAATGAATGGGAAGATCAAAAAGTTAAAAGAAGAAAGGATTTTTCTGTTAGACGCGTGAAATTAGCTAAGCATTTTATTTGAACAAATATAAAGCCAGAATGGATGGTTTTATGTCTATTACCCGTTCTTCCTCCCGAGTTGAGACCGATCATTAAGATAGATGGGGGGAAACTAATGAGTTCAGATATTAATGAACTTTATAGAAGAGTTATATATCGGAACAATATTCTTACTGATCTATTAACAACAAGTCGATCTACGCCAGGGGAATTAGTAATGTGTCAGGAGAAATTGGTACAAGAAGCCGTGGACACACTTCTTGATAATGGAATCCGCGGACAACCAATGAGGGACGGTTATAATAAGGTTTACAAGTCGTTTTCAGATGTAATTGAAGGCAAAGAGGGAAGATTTTGAGAGACTATGCTCGACAAACTGGTTGATTACTCGGGGCGATCGGTCATTGTCATAGGTCCCGCACTTTCATTACATCGATGTGGATTGCCTCGCGAAATAGCTATAGAGCTTTTCCAGACATTTGTAATTCGTGGACTAATTAGACAAAATCTTGTTTCGAAGGAGTTGCTCAGAGTAAAATTTGAGAAAAAGATCCAATTGTATGAAAAATACTTCAAGAAGTTATGCAGGGGCATCCTGTATTGATGAATAGAGCGCCTACTCTGCATAGATTAGGGATTCAGGCATTCCAACCCATTTTAGTGGAAGGGCGTGCTATTTGTTTACATTCATTAGTTCGTAAGGGATTCAATGCAAACTTTGATGGGGATCAAATGGCTGTTCATGTACCTTTATCATTGGAGGCTCAAGCGGAGGCTCGTTTACTTATGTTT
>JANIPN010000009.1:36507137-36519910 GCA_027478595.1 Erythroxylum anguifugum
TAATGAATATCTTTAATACTTCACAAGTATCTGATATCTTAAATACTAAACATCTTTAGTACATTATCTATGCACTTAGAAAAAGTTAACAACATCCAACCTATCTCTATAGATCTAATTACCATAATTAAGCTGTTACTTTTTCATATCCAACAAGAGTTGTTCTTTAAAATTATGTGTTCAACAATTGAAAGTTAGAACTTTTGTTCTCTTTGAGCAATATGTCTCCACATAGTCCCACTGAAGAGGACAACTATACTCCCACTTACCTTCTTGTAAACATGATAAATTCACAATCATCTTTAAAACAAACTCTTTGAATTCATCATGAAAGTGAATCTTTCAATGTCTCGTCGCCTTTCAACTATACATCAAATGTATCATTAAAGGCATTAGTTCCAATTAGATGTAATGTTATGAGATTTGAACCTTTTAAATTCCTTCTTACTCCCACTACTTATCTTGAGAACCATTCTCTTATAAGTATACATTGAATTAAATAATTTATTCAATGAATCTTTAAGATTATATCTAACCTTTTCATTATCGCATAACACTTTGTTACTGAGTTTAATTCTAATCTAAATGGATAACATATGCTTCAACCAAGCATAGTATCCTTGAATCAATAACTTTGGTTCTTTCAAAGACTTAGCGTTTCATATCTAATATGAAATCTTGCTAATTGATTGAATTGGAATTATATAGAAGGTAAGTTAATGTACTAGGTATAACTATAGAAGAAATAATATTGCATTATACAATATATCATATTGTATTTTACTCCTTACGTAAATCCATACTCTTACGAATTTAATTATGAAGGTATTTAGCAGAGAATCTCATTCTCTATAGAAAATGGATAATTTCAAACTTACCACAACGATCTCATTGAAGTGCTTTAGCATTCTCAACGCTTTATTTCTACTTAGATTTAAACAACTTGAACTTTTCAAAATTTTAAATCATTATTTCATTTAATACATATGACTATATCACATAAAGTCATTAGTAATCTAATGAAATATAAGTATTATCCTTTTTATGAATTGTTATTCTATCTAATGCATCACATGTATAAGATTTAACAATTCAATACCATCATCATCCTTTCACCAAAGGTTGATTTAGTTATTCTTCAACTTTACAAGTTTCACAAGTTCCATACAATTCATAATCAAACGATACATATATCCTAGGATGTAACTTTATGATTCTCGTTATGTTGATTTAACCAATATGGCATAAAAGGATAATCTTGGTTATCTAACTTTTTATTCTTGCCATTTATGTTTAGCATAAGTCTCCTTTGATCCAACACATATACAAACCATTTGCATAAACTTGGATCGACTACTTTTACTTAACAATCTATTTCTTATCATGCTTTGAACATTACAATAATGTTAAATCGAAATTCAGTAACAAGTACACATAAGCATGAATTAGAAATATATATGATCTCTATTATTCAAAAACAATAACCAAACCATTCATTTTCATTGTAATAAAATTCAATAGTGTTTCTTGTTATTGAATTTTGAAAATGTTATGTATGGCTAATATACATATGCAAATAATCTTGGAGTATTTGACTGAACATGACCATATGTTAGGATATGTTCTTTTACGGAAATATTAAGTGAATGCACAACTTATACACAGGTAGCTCAGAGGCAATATCATATGACAAACCAGATACAAAGGAGTACATATGTTGAAATATTGAACTGAGTGAAGTTCTAATTAATATTTTGATGATAACTAAATATAAGTATTACTAATAAGTTTATTATTTTGAAGAGAAAGAATATGAGAACAAGATGTAGTCATAAAAATAAGAAGATAGTTCATGAAATAGATAAAAGAAGAGATGAAGTTTGCAACTTACAAAATGAAGACCAAGTCAAGAACAAAAGAAGAATAGAGAATATGAAGGTCATTTCTTTAGTTTGTAATGTTAATTGTAATCTCACTTAGTCACTTTTCACTTTGATGTTTCAAAAGGTACACCATGCATAAACATTTAAGTTTTTCAGTTATCAAAGTTATAAAGTAAATTTTTTTGAACTATACTCTTTTGTTGGGATATTATTCATTGTACTTGAGAGTATTCTAAGTGGCAATAAAGTTCCTCTTCATTATGAAGAAAGATTCTAAAAGGTATTTCTTTACCTAGAAAAGATTATTCTTTGCCCTAAAAGAAGAGTCTTGAGAGTGAATGTAGTAAAGGTTATTTGTTGTACCACTATAAATTAGTTTGTATTTCTTTTCCCTTTTCTTTTTTACATTATTGTGTAAGTGTGTTATTGAAATTTATTATTTTATATCATATTTTCGTTTCCTATAATTTGTATTCATTAACATATTAAGTTGGTAAATATTTTGTTTAAAATTTATCAATTTTCAATTTATTGATTTATTGAGTGTCATTAGAGACTAGTAAGGATGAAAGGCATTATATATAAAAATATCACTCATAACCTCTTACTTTAAGATTTTAGGTTGAGATATAATATTTTTAGTTGTGTATGAACTCGTTTGAATTTGGTCCAATTTCTTTCCTAGCCTATTAAAAACCTTTCAATATAATGAATATATTGATGAGATTTAAACCTTGGTAAGGATTAATAGAACCTATACTGCTGGCAACTTCATTATACATGTAAGATAAACTAGTATATACCAATCGCATCTTCTGATAAAATGTGTCTCTTTATTGTTTCTTAGTAATGATTATAGGTGAAATTGTTTTAGCTTTTACTTTCAGGTCCTACTGTAACAATGTCTTACAAGATGAACAACCAACTTAATGTTGTTTTAATGAACCATTGGATGCCTGAGTGTCTCATGTTTCTATATGGCTTATACCTTTCATGGGATTTTTTTTCAGGCCTTATGTTATATATTCCCTTCACTGTCTTGACTGTCCCTATTTTAGTACTTATAGTATGCTTTGAATTTGACATTTTAAGTTGAATTAAGCTTCAAAATGTTGTTTGATGTTCAAGTTGAATCAAACATTATAATGTTACTTGAGCATCTTTTTCTCTTTTACTATAACCATTGACGTTGTACTAGAAAAAAGAATATGAAAGTTTTGGTCCTATTATTTCTTTGTTTCAGGTGAGTGCAATATTTGTTGGATTTTACCTCCCGGTTGGAGGAGATTAACTTTTGGCCTTTCGATGGCATTTGTTATTGAATGGGTGCAACAACTACATTTACGCTTGGTAGAATAGTGAGTTTCTTAACGTCAAACCTCAACTATAAAGAATGAAAAATACAAAAGCCAAATAAGCAATTTGGCACAGTGTTTATTTATAGAGAGATTAAATGTGATTAACTATATAAATTAAATAAAATAGGCTATATTTTTCTATTTCAAGTTGGGAGATCATATGTCATCCCCAAGTTTAAGAATTATACCAAGATTCACTCTGTCGCCATTGCGGTACAGAGATCTGGTTTTAGGGTTAAGATGCTTGAACTTCATGAATTTGTTATTATGTTGTATTATCCATAACTTTAATTTGTAAAGATTTGTGAAGGTACTAATGTAGCTATTAAAATGATAAGTATCAAGATCCGATAATTAACATGCTTTATGGTAATGGTATGGCAAGTGAAAGAGTAAAATAATTTCTCATATCTAAGAGCAAAAAGATGGTATCCCACTTGTAAAGGTCATTGAGAAATAAGAAGCTGATTATATTATAGGGGTATAATATTTGTAATCTGATTGAAATACTACGGTGGTCTCGAAGGTTTTTGCTTTTTTTATTTGAGTCGAGTTTATTGTATATGGGAAACACGAGTCATTTATAGTTATATGATAATTGTGGATCTGAACTTTAGTTTGTAATTATAATTAATAAACATAAAGTGAGGCAAATGGACATAACAACTTAGGTATATATGGGTAGAATATTCTTTATATATACTTTAGACTTTTAGAGTTCCACGAAATTGTAGAGAATTTTTCTCCATATTTGAGATGCTAATGATGAAATTTTAGTCCATGTTATATTTTATCTCAATTTTGAAAAATGGTACTCTCTGTCAATTATTGATTGAATCAACAATTTGATTAATTATTTAGCACAAATTTTTATTTGTTGTTAAATTTCCTCATTTATTTTTATTGTTTTTTCAATAGATTATTTTGTTGTTTTTACTTGTTTCTATGCTTCCATTTAGCATGCTAAATTACCTACTCTATATGAGTTCATTTAAGGGCTAGGTTAGAAACTTACAAGTCTGTAACAATCTTATGATTTTTGAACTTGGCTATTTAACGTTCTATAAATCATGTTTGAAGAATCCTTTTTCTGATAGAAGACTTTGCTTCGAAAAATTGCTGACCTTCTGATATGTTTGTCATTTCAGCTAATAATTTGTATTGATCTATGTTAGGGTAACTTGTTGATTTATGTCTTACAACCAATCGGTTGAATATAGTTTAGTGATATAACTATTTAAAAACATTCTTTTATCTTATGTTGTTACACATATTCAGATTATATGATGAAGTTTATGAAATAAACATACGTTGCGAATGAGATTATGAAAAGATCATAATTATGATAAAGATATTACACTAATGTATTATCCCTAAATTATTCCTAGTCATTTTTTATTTATACTAGACATTAGTAAAGTATAAAAGGATTAGCATATGTTATGTTTCTTCCTTATAAAAGAAATAATCAATCTCATAGATCAAAATATGAAGATACTTGGACAAATATATGAATGCTTGCTAGAAAACAAGTTTACTAAACTGACCTTATAAGATAATTCTATTTGGAATATCAGTTGCATGTTTATAGAAATTCTTATTATGATGATTGTTTATGTAACGAAAAATGCAAGCACAGCTTGGGGGGGAGGATTTTTTTTAACCTATTTTAAATTCATTTTCTACACCACCGGACTAGTTCCAATTCGAGTGTCGGGAAACCCGTTATAACTATCTATCTATTGAAATAGTGTGAAATCCTATATAATATGTCTAGATATATGAATTCTTTTTTTTAACTCATTTCAACTTCTTTTTTTTATTTAAAAATTTATTATGAATCTAGATAAAATTAGTCTTTGACTTGAGATATAGGAATGCTATGCTTTGATATTATTTATGACCTATTATAGTCAAATGTAGCTCAATTAGTAGTCGTTGTATATAATATGAATGATATGGAGATAGTTGAGTGACTAATATATAATTCATTACCCTAAAGTGATTAAGGGTAATGTTATGTTTTTTAGGTGGAATAATACTTTGTAAATAATTTTCAAATGTTATTAATATAATCAACTACTAACGACAGAGAATTAACATGATTATACTCAAATAGAGTCGACATTAATTTCATGCTCTATATCTAATAAAAATTGTATGATGAAATCATCAAATTATATATAAAACTAAACAAGTCAGCTTCAAGGTTTTTCAAGAAAATTCTAGAGTATAAGGTATTTTAGAATCTTGAGAAAATTTCCTTCTTATACATACTCTTGAAAAGTTTCGTCTGATTTCCTTGAATCTATCTTCAGCATAATCAACATCACAGTAGCCTATTAACCTGAAATCTTTACCTTTCTCATACATTAAGCAAAGATCAGTAGAATCTGCCAAATATCTCAATATTCTTTTGACAACAATATAATGAGATTTTTTAGAATCTGCTTGAAATCTTGCACACAAACAAACACTAAACAATATATCAGGCCTGCTTGCAATTAGGTAAAGTAAAGAACCAATAATTCCTCTGAAAAGAGTTTGATCAATCTTCTTACCAGCTTCATCCTTAGATAAGAGGATTGAAGGATGCATAGGAGTTGACATTGGTTTGACCTTCTCCATTTTATATTTGACTAAGTGTTCTTTGATATATTTTTGTTGATAAATAAAAATCTTTTCTTCAGTTTGTTTAATTTGTAAACCAAGAAAGAATTTTACGCATCATACTCATTTCAAATTCACTTTTCATAAGATTTTCAAAACTTGAACATAATTTCTTAGAAGTTGCACCAAAAATAATATCGTCTACATATATTTGTACAACTATAAAATCATTTTAAACACATTTTCTAAATAATGCTTTATCTACTTGACCTCTAATAAAGTCATTTTTAATCAAAAAAGAACTCAGACGATCATACCAAGCACGAGGTGCTTGTTTTAATCAATACAAAGCTTTATGAAGTTTATAGACATAGTCTGGTTTATCAATGTCTTCAAAACCAGGAGGTTGTTTTACATAAACTTCTTCATCTATAAAACTATTCAAAAAAGCACTTTTCACATCCATTTGAAACAATTTTATATCATGACAAACAACATATGCAAGCAATATCCTAATAGCTTCTAGTCTAGCTGCAGGAGCATATGTTTCATTATAGTATATTCCTTCTTGTTGATTATAGTCTTGAGCTATTAATCTAGCTTTGTTACAATTTACTCTTCCTGATTCGTCTAGTTTATTTTTGAATACCTATCTGGTTCCTATGATAAACTTATTGGATGGTCTAGGAACTAACGACCAAACTTTGTTGCTTGTAAATTGATTTAACTCCTCTTGTGTGGCTAAAATCCAAGCCTCGTCTTGAAGAGCTTCATCAATTTTCTTAGGTTCTAATTCAGAAACAAAAGCTACATTTGCCTCTCTTCTAAATTTAGACCTAGTTCTCACTCCTTCTGATGTTTCTCCTATAATCAGGTTTTCTGGGTGAGAAGATTTATACTTCTAGCCTTTTCTCATACTAAAGTTTTTAGAGACACCTTCTACCTTATCAGGTGGATTGTCTGGTGGTGACGTGTCTAGATTATTGACTAAAGGAGTAAATAAAGTTTTATCATCAGAATCGTCTCTTCTATCTAGATGAGAATCATCATCAAATTTTACATGTATAGACTCTTAAACAGATTTAGAAACAAGATTATAAACTCTATAAGCTTTAGAAGTAATCCAATATCCTAAAAAAATTCCTAAATTGATCTTAGAATCAAATTTATCCATCTTTTCTTTTATATTCAATATAGTGCATTCGCAACCAAAAGGATGGAAGTAAGATATATTTGGCTTTCTTCCTTTCCATAACTCATATGGATTTTTATCTAAAATAGGTTGCAAAAATACTCTATTTTGAATATAACAAGCTGTATTTACAGCTTCTGCTCAAAAATACTTAGGAAGATTCATTTTACTTAGCATAGTCCTTGCCATTTCCTGAATTATCCTGTTCTTTCTTTTTATAACTCCATTCTATTGAGGAGTTCTAGGAGTAGAGAAATTATGGAAAATTCTATTCTCTTCACAAAACATTCTGAAATTTTCATTTTCAAATTCTCCACCATAATCACTCCTAATTCCAGTAATAGAAATTCCTTTTTCATTTTGTAACTTTTTGGATAAAACCTTAAAGCACTTAAGAGATTCATCTTTATGTGATAAAAACAATATCCAACAAAATCTAGTGAAGTCATCAACAATTACAAGACCATACTTCTTTCCACCTAGACTTAGTGTTCTAGTAGGACCAAACAAATCTATATGTAACAACTCTAGAGGTCTAGATGAAGTTACAACATTTTTAGACGAAAAAGATGTTTTAACTTGTTTTCTTTTTTGACAACTCTCACAAAATAAATATTTGTTAAAACTCATCTTCGATAATCCTCTTACCAAATCATGTCTAACTAACTTAGAAATATGTTTAAAACTAACAGGACCTCACTTTTTGTGCCAAATCAGTTTTTCCTCATCTGTTGACATAAAACATGAAATATTTTGACTTTTCTAATCGTCTAAATTAATGTTATAGAGATTATTTCGTATCTTGGTAGAAAAGAATATGGAAAGGTCCTTGTTTTTGACTATACAAGAATTTTGATTAAAGGATACTTCAAAACCAGCATCATATAATTGACTTACACTAATTAGATTATGCTTTAAGCCTTCAACTAGCAGAACATTATTAATTGACGAAAAAGAATCTTTACTAATTTTGTCGATTCCAACTATTTTAACCTGCTGGTTGTCTTCAAAAGTTACTAATCCTCCTTGCTTATGTTCGAGGTTTAGGAACATAGACTTTCTTCCTATCATATGCCACGAGCAGCCACTGTCCATGTACCATTGGTGCTGGTTGCTTTTTTCAAGAAAGGAGATCTGCAGTATATGTTATATCCTTCTTAGGTACCTATATTTTCCTGGGTCCTTTGGGGTTAGCCTTACAATTTGTTATCAAGTAATAAGAATATTGTTTCTTTTTCTTTCTATTAGGAACAAAACTCTTATTATAACGAACATTACTATTATTAAAACCTAAACCACTCTTATCATTTGGATGTCTATATCTTCCAATCATATCATTCATCCTTTTTATACTTTCAATAAATGTTGATAATTCTGCTGAGAGACTGTTAATTCGTTGTTTCAGTTGATTAATTTCCTCAGATCTATCTACAGTTACTTTCTTTTTCATATCATTTACTTGCTTCTTAAGGCAAAAGTTTTCTTCTTCTAAAAGTTATGTGTTCTTCAAACTTTCAGCAAATTTCTTTTTCAATATCCTATACTGTTTTAAGATAGCATGTGAATCTTCTAACAATTCTAAATATGCATATTGAAGATCATTAAAGTTAGAAATTACCTCATCATCGCATTTCGTTTCACGTACCAAGCATATATTTTCTTGTTCTGATGTTTCTGAGTCAGATTCAGATTCAGATGAATCTGGAGCTTCCCATGTTGCCATCATGCTCTTTTTGTTTTCTTTACTTTTCTTCTGTTTTATTTTGAGCAACGGGCATTCAGACTTGTAATGTCCTGGTTTATTGCACTCATAACAGACGATAGAACTTTTCTCATTCTTTGAATCATCTTTGCTATTCTTTTGAAAAGAGAAGTCTTTATTTCCCCTTTATTTCTTTTTCCACATCCTTCTAATCTTTCTTAAAATGAAGGATAGATCGTCATCATCTTCACTTGAATCTTGATCAGATTCCCTATCATCATCTTTTTTTATTTCTTCAATCTTTAATGCTTTTGAAGATGTGCTTCTATTTTCTGAATCTTCTGATTCTTCTGACCAGCCTTTAATGCAATAGATTTATCTCTTCTAGGTTTATCTTCTACATCAAGCTCTACTTCATGAATTTTCAGTGAACCAAGTAATTCATCTAGCTTCAGCTGACTTAAATCCTTGGCCTCTTGTATTGTTGTTACTTTGGGTCTCCATCTTTTTGGAAGACTCTTGAGAATCTTTCTGACATGATCTTGACTTTCGTAGATTCTCCCTAGAGCTTTAAGTCCATTAATAATTGTTTGAAATCATCCGAACATATGATCAATAGCCTCGTCATCTTTCATCTTGAATAGCTCATACTGATGAACAAGAATACTAATCTTGGACTCTTTTACCTGATTTGTGCCTTCATGTGCAATGGCTAATGTATCCCACATTTCCTTTATAGATTCGCATTCATGAACCTTATCATATTCACTTCTGCTTAGAGCACAACTTAAAAAGAATTTGGCCTTTGAATTTAACTGAAAGCGAGCTTTCTGATCAACCGTCCATTGGTCACGAGAGATACTATTCCCTTTGTTGTTTGTTGGTGTATATGGTCCATTTTTAATAATATCCCAAAGATCAATATGTGTTAATTCTATGAAGAGCCGCATCCTGTCCTTCCAATAATGATAGTCTTCACCATTGAATGCAAGGGGTCTTGTGACTAAAGTACCTTCAACTATAAAAACATATGATTCAGCCATGGATCTTTGTCCTCACTTTGTAACAGTGTTCTTGGAAACTTGCTCTTATACCAACTGAAATAAATCACTTGTTAATATAAAAATCACATATAATATATAGAATACAAAAGAAAGGGGCTGGGTTGAATTGTGTAAAATCTTCAGAGATATTATTTTTTAAAAATTTCTTGAATTTCTTTGCAAATTTAGATGATTACAAAACAATTTTCTTAAGTCAATGAGTAATGCAATCGAAAAAAATTATTATCTACTCTTTTAACAACAAGAAAATTAAAAGATAAGGTTAGAGAATAGACGCTACGATTTTATACTAGTTCACCCTTAACCTTAGGCTACGTCCAATCCTCAGAGTTTGTCTAAGATTTCACTATACTCTTCAACGTTACAAGTATTCTTTCTACACTTGCAGAGCCTCTTTAGGTCTCTTTCACAAAGTATTTTTTATCTGCTTTCTTAGCCTCTCCAGGTTCTAGTCTTTCTTTCTCTTGGAAAGATATTGTTTGAGCTTCACTTTACAGATGTATTCACTCTCTTTTTTTTCACACTTGAATACAGAGTTTCTTTAAGTATTGTACAATTAGATTTTCTCTTTTGTATTATATGTAGTTATATATCTTTTTGTCTACTAGTTTTTATAGCCTAAAACTTTAACTGTCTTATTGAGAAATCTGTTTCTTGAATCTTCTAGAAATCGTTATTAGTTGAGTCCTATAACTAACTTCAGCTAACTAACTGACTGATGTTCTAGAATCTTTTTCATTTGCATCATTTGGTACTATGCTTCTTCTAGTGTTGCGCTTCGTCTAGTGTTGCGCTTTCGTCTAATGTCATACTTTCGTTTGGTGTCGCGCTTTTGCCTGGTCTGTCTAAGACGCTTTGTCGTAATCAACTTTTAAGTATTGTCTTGAGTTAACCTTCTATATCTTCTTATGTTGACCGTCTTGATCTTCTTATGTTGACCGTCTTGAGTTTGAAGTATCGTCTGGGTTTGACCATGTATCTTCTAGGGTTAAATATGTATCATCTTAAGTTGATGATTTGTGTCACTTACATTTTTCTACGCACTTATCAAACTCATCAAAATAGTTCACACACCTGGGTTTGACCATGTATCTTCTAGGGTTAAATATGTATCATCTTAAGTTGATGATTTGTGTCACTTACATTTTTCTACGCACTTATCAAACTCATCAAAATAGTTCACACACTTCTATGAATATTATTATTTGATTGTCATCAAAATTAATAGTGAAGTGAAGTCTTCTTGACTTAACATTTATATGTAGTGTCAACACTGTTATGGATAAGTGATGCTGAACCAGCTCTATAACAATTAGTATATAGTGGTTAACCTAGTGCGGGTAAACGATACAGAGCCAGCTCTGTTATTAGAGGTTAGCCAAGAACAGGTAAGTGATGTAAAACCAGCTCCGTAACGGTACCAAATGACCAAGAAAATTTTTAAAAAGAAAGTTCATGAAACTATCAATTGCCATCTCTGTTTACCTTTCAAGAAAAGAGGAACTTGTTTGTGTTTTACATGTGCATTGATTATATGAATTTGTTATGCCAGAACATTGCTTATTGCTTGAAAAGAAAAGGAAATTATTTTTGTTCTTTATAAAGGTTAATGTTTGTATAATGTTTGAATGGAAACCATAACACTAACTTAGCTCACCCTTTATTTTCTGATCTATTTTTTAAAATTTAACCTCCCAAGTACATGTTCAGGAATTTCAGTAGCCGAGACTCCACCAATTGAGTAGCTACCTTCGTCACGTGCAACTGTGTAGGCAATTTTGCTTATGCATTTGTTTTACATGTATTGCATAATTATGAACATCTTTTTTGTAAAGATAGATTATAAATGTTTTACTACGTATAGTTCATCATCTTCGTAAACATGTCCTGATCTTGGTTTGTGAAAATATGGTTATTTATAAATGTTCTTTTCTTTAACTAAATGTATAAATGTGATTGTTTCTGATTAGAATTGAAGTCCAAAAAATGGGGCGAACATGAAATGCAGCCACCAATGCTCCCATGTCTGCCACATTCAATTTAACTCCTAGAGATCTCATTTCCACTAGAAGTGGAAGGTATATTGTCTTCAATTGTGCTGTTGAGCTGGTAGGTCTCCTATTTAATGCATCAGCCACTACATTGGCTTTTCTAGGGTGGTTGTAATATCCCGTTTCCTTGTGGAGGGATTCTAGCCCTAAAAATGTTATATGAGTGAGCTCAAAGAGCATAGAGTGTTGGGAAAATGGATGTGAGACTAGAGGCTTTGAAGAGGTTTGTGTGAGTCATGTCCGTTTAACGGACATGTAAGTCCGTTTAACGGACAGACTCGGGTGAATTGGAATAAGTTGAAAGATTCATTTCCGTTTAACGGACATGCAGATCCGTTTAACGGACCTTCTCGGGAAAAATTGGGACACTTGGTCGATTCATGTCCGTTTAACGGACATGAAGGTCCGTTTAACGGACCTTCTCGGATGCTTTTGGATTGCTTGGTTAGTCGATGTCCGTTTAACGGACATACAAGTCCGTTTAACGGACATCCTCGGGACAATTTGGTAAATTGTAGTTTTTGACCATTTTAAATTTGGCACATGTGGGCTTAAGTGAGATAAAGATAAAAATGCATCATATTTGGATACCCATTGTTGAATTGGTTTATTGCACACATTGAAATTATTGATCATGCACTCAATTGACATTTTCCGGGTATAATTGGTAACAAATGGGATTGTTTTGAGAATTGTGAGCTATGGTTCTTGAAAATTAATTTGGAAAATGAAATTATTGATTTGGCGATTTTGGAGAATTTTAGGAAATTTTCCTGAATTTTTTCGGGATATATTGTCGGACTAGGAAAAATGCTGAGGGACAGATCTATTAATAAATGACAGAGAATTTATTGTCAAAAATTGAAATTTTGGATATATGATTATATGAACTAATGACAAGTGATATTTATTG
>JANIPN010000009.1:36555417-36568116 GCA_027478595.1 Erythroxylum anguifugum
CTTAGAATAAATATTAGATTATCTTTTATCTTATCTTATAAGCTAGATTTTGTAGCTGAAAATTCTATTTAGTTGTTAGTATTTTATCTATATAAGACAATCAAGTTCAATAATAAAATATATGAGTGTGTTTTGGTATTGTTCAATTCTCATCTTCTCCCATCTTATTCTTCTTCTTTTTCTTCAAAAATCCAACAATTTTCACATTAACCTCCAGGACGACATGTCAGAAGCAAATTCTTGCAAACCAAGTTCTTTACGGATAGTAAACATGTCCACGTCTGGAGTTTACAGGAACATCATAACCATCCAGTAAACGAGTGTCTGGCAGGCCTATGAACCACTACTGGTCTTCATAACTAAGTGCTGTAACTTCCAGAGAACTAATGTATGCTATTGAAGCGAGCTAAAAGATAAGCAAACTGACTAAAGTACCGAATGAGGTAAACAAGAGGTTCAGGATAACCTTCAGCTTAAGCAAAATGTCCAGAAGTTGAAGCTACGGGGTACTGAATATAGTTTCCTCTAAATTGTCAGCCAAAGCCATAGGCATCAGGACCAGGCCTTTGCTCTGCAGCAAATTGGATGCAGCTGATGGATTTATTTCTAGCAACTTCCCAACCATCTCTTCAAGATGTTCTTTCCTCATTTGCTCATAAACAAAAGAGTGGCCATAACCCTGAATATATGGAAAAAAAAAAAAAAGGAAATTCGACGACATCAGGCTTCAAACGATGGGATGAAATGCTGCTAAGATGATGGGAAATACATGTTGGTTGTTGTTTGATGTCATACCTCGATGGAAATAAAAGCACCGGAAGTTGCTTCACCACCTAATCTGCTCTGAGATAATTCCTGTTTTCGTGATTCTCTCATTAGATAGAACATGAACAATTCCACAATGAGATTTTGGACAATACTCTGAAAGTTTTATTGATTGATAATCAATGTTTATTATTATTATTATTATTATTGCCTTTTGCTTTTGTTTCGGGGATGGAAAGTTTCAAGCATAGTTCCATTCATGCAGACAAGAGATCAGAAACTAAACATATCTATCAGCAATTGAGAATGCGCCCTTGCTACAATGAAATGTGTGTGTCAATAAAGAGGTAAATAATTAAGTACGTGGCAACGATCCGACTATTATAACGAGCACTTGTTAATTGAGCTTGAATGTACACATCTGCCATGGCGTTTTAAGAGCAGACGCTACGAGGAACTTACTCTCATCTGAAGCTGCAGATACTTGATGTAGTCAATAACTTCATCTAGAATACCAGCTTGAGAGGCCTTCAAAACAAAGAAATCAACCAAAGACAGTTTTAGATCAGATGAACATAGGCTTGTCGTCTGTATTTGTAATTGATGTATAGAGTACTGATGACAAGTTATATAGCAATTATATAAACAGGCGTGTTAAATGAAATGTCCGGCCAAGCAACTACGTTCACAGGATATGGAAGAAGCTCCTGCAGTGCCTTGAGTCCTGCAGCAATTCGTAACCTGCGTTCCTGAAGTAAGAAAATCAATGTCATGCCTAGTGAATTCATCGAAACAAGCACTGAAACATTAACCAACCAATTCAATTAACGGTAACATTCTTTCCAAATTTGAGTACATGACATTAGCTTTGGTATGCTGAGTTATAAGACAAAAACGTTTATATTTATATGCCCAATACTCTTGATAAAGAAGAAAGATCCTCTTACGCGACCATTTCTAAGAGCTGCATCTTTTGATGGTTTAGAGAGATAGGTAGATGGAGCAACCATTACTCTAGGATGAATCTGAGGAAGGTCAACATTACTTGTGCTTGGCTCGTACATCCGAGAATTATTAATCTGCACTAGGTTGAAAAATACTGGCTCAGACAAAACTAATCTAATCAGACAGGGTTAGAGATGGAACAATGAAGCAAAGAACTTAACCTGGCTCTGATGTTGTGAACTTTGCCGCTTGATCTCTGGTTGTTCTTCATTACGTGGTGTTGAGCATCTCACCTATCGAACACAACCAAAGCACTATGCTTGATAATTGTTACAGAATGTACTGAAACCCAATACCAATTACATTCAAACTCTTACATTTAATGAAGCATCAACGTCGTCAGAATTGAGCATATGGGCATATGGCTTCAAGTCGTAAATATCCATATGCGAGAAACCATCAGGAGGCTTCAAACCACAAGTCATCCATGAGCAGTTGTTCACTTTTTCACTTTGAACATCAGAGACTCCTTTAACATCAGGCAGTATATCAAGGGGTGGGCTTATGCCTCTCAGGGCATCAGACGGAGAACCATCTTCAAGAAATTTTGTGTCTGCGAGAAACTCATAATAGTTTAGCTGGGCTTTAGGGCAATCAACCCATTGAGCTAGAGGCATAACAAGAGTATGGGTTTCGCTGCTGCTCCCTATAAAAAACATCTCATTATCATCATTTCCAGCACCTAAAGGAGCATTATTAGACTTTCCTCCCAAATTGGACGGCATCGGCTTTGGAGGGTTGTCATAGCTGCTTGCGCCTTCCATACTCTGCCAAGTAAAACACAGTGACATGATTATTACACTTCCCAAAAGTAAAAAAGAAAGTAATAAAAGAACAATTCTAAACAATGGCCTGAACCTGATCATTGACATAAAAAGCATTCTCATGCGTGCAACAGGAATATAAAGATCAAGAACACATCATGAACACATGTATGTCTTTACGATGAAGAGAAAAAGTTGGAATGCTGATATGAACTTGGGAAGCTACACATCAAGATTACTTCATCTATTAACAGCTGAGACAATCGTAGTTTAGGTAACAAACTCTAGCTTAGTGACAGATAGTGGCAAGTAACCTAAAACCACACAAGAAACCCATCATGGACGATGCGAAAAACCAAGAGAAGTCCAAAAAACAAAAAACAAAAAAAGAAGAAGAAGAAGAAGAAAACCAATGTTTAGGTGGTTCCTAGAGTGGAATGAAACCCAAGAATAGAAGTTGGCAACGCATATAGAAAAATGAAAATGGGCTTACAGTTACAGCTACAGCTACAGGAGGCAGGATGGCCTAAAAAAAGGAGAGAGGGGTCTTTGTTTAATTTGTAGGGGAAGTGAACTAAAAATGGAAGACAGGACTCTGCAATTGCCAACATTTGTGTTGTGTGCTTTATCGCAATATACATGTGACAACCAGACCACTACTGTCGTCTGGAGGCGGCAGCGCCGTAACAGCCCAGACTTGCATGTTTTGTCTTTTTTTCTTTTCTCCGTGTATATGTGCTCTTTGTTGCCATTCTTATATTTTTTTTTTGATAAATCAGTAAATTTTTATGCACGTAAGAAAATGTTATGTACACAAATAGAGATTACCTATGCAGTAATCTTTTACCTACCAAAAGGAATAACCTAATGTTAATTCATAAGGAACTTACAACAATTCCTTACAAACAAAACACAACAACCGTA
Source organism: Erythroxylum anguifugum (assembly GCA_027478595.1). Lineage (NCBI taxonomy): Eukaryota > Viridiplantae > Streptophyta > Magnoliopsida > Malpighiales > Erythroxylaceae > Erythroxylum > Erythroxylum anguifugum. The sequence goes on from JANIPN010000009.1 coordinate 36,558,876, forward strand.
AGGCTATACAAACTTCCTACCAAGATGGCTTTATAGAACTAGCTCATCTAACTAGTAACACAAGTTTTCCAGCAAACAATTTACAGCAACACAATTCGATCATCATTCCTCAACAAAACCATATCGACAAAATAGCACAACATAAGTTGAAGAGTCAGATGATGTCCTTCTAATTTCTTTGTTCACTGTCAAAGTTTGCCCAACTCTCGCATACCTTCACTGATAGACCACTAATGGAGCTTCTGGACACCAACCATAGGAGTAGGTTCTCCTACTGTTAGAGCTTAGGATCACCTTCATTGAAGTCATCTTATCTGCTACAGGGAAAGGGCCACAGACCTGCCAACTCCATGATGCCAAGATTAATGCTGATTGGAGACTAGAACATTTCCTGGAACTAACTTCTCTTCTGCTTTAGATACCAAAGAGGAAATGGATACCCCCCTTTTCCAAACCTGAACTCAAAACTTGCATAAATTTTATTTAAAAAAACAATTACCTTCTCTCGATGTTTGAGCTGAGTTGTTCCATAACATGGTAGATTACTCTAGTGTTTAAGCTCCCCACTTTCAAGGCTTCATCTTTGAAGGTTCGAGAATTTCTTTCAGCTCAAAGGTTATAGATAGGAACATAAAGGAGGATGGTAAAGATGTTAATGTAACAGTTACGGATATTAAAAGGCTTGTTGAACCAATTGAGAATTGAGTGAAGGTTTGTCAAATTAGGAAGATGCGTTTGGAAGTGGTTAAGGCAGCATAACCATACTGTTTTAGAAAAAAAGAACAAGTGTTCAATAGTCTCATTATCCAAGATACACAGGGAGCAGTGATTAGGGGTGTGAAGGTAGAGGAGTTTATCCCTTGTTTGCAACTTTTTAAGGAATGCCAACCATAGTATGAAGGAACTCCTAGGGCTATTACTTTTAAACCAAACTAGTTTATGCCAAGAAACACTCTGAATCGGGGGTCTCAAGAAATTGTAGGCTAAAGCATTTGTATACCTTTTTGAAGAGCTAGCTAACCATTCCAAACAATCAGGTCTAAAACAATTTGGTTGGTACAGTAGAGGCTCTAGGTTACTTATGGTCTCAACAGTTGCCTCTTGCCAGCATCACTCATTATTTCTGATTACTTTGGAAACTATTGCAGTCATAGGTAGCTCTGACCCATTGATTACTCTCGGAGTTGAGACGTCCTTCAAGATTCCTCTAGGATGCCAAGGATCTTTCCATAATAAAGTAGAATTCTCATTTCCTATCCTAAATCTGAATTGGTTCCCAATTTTATCCCTAACAAATAAGATCTTTGTCTAACTCCATGAACTATTATTTGTAGGTTGAGCACTCTAGAAATTTTTCCTTCTCAGAATTATAGTATGCACCCACTTAACCCATATAGCTTCAGTATCATTAAATAGAAACCAGATTCTTTTCCCTGTTAGTACATTATTCCAAGTAGACAAATGTTTAATACCTAATCCTCCCTCCCTTTTTGGTCTACATAGGTCACTCCATTTAACCTTAGTATGAGATTTAGTAGCCACCTTCCCAGCCCACAAGAAATTCCTAAGTTTAGACTTTATATCCTTAAGGAAGGAAGAAGGGAGAATGAAATAAGTAGACCAAAACACCTGAAAAGTAGAGAGGACAGAAATCACCAATTGAAGTCTACCAGCATAGGAGAGGTTTTTATGAGTCCATTTGTTAATCCTGGCATCAATTTTATCCAGCAAGGGTAAACAATCCCTCCTAGACAACCTACCTGTTAAGAGAGGTACTCCCAAATACCGAAATGGGAAGATTACCTTTCTTGAGACCCAAAATAACTTCTATTTGATAGGCCAAATGGTCCATATTAGGAGATAAGAAAAACTGACTCATGGAAAGATTCATGTCCATACCAGATAAATTTGAAAAGGTACACGTGCAATTAAGAAAAGTTTATGCAGAAATCAAATCAGAATGGCAAAACAACAAAAGGTCATCAGCAAATAAGAGATGGGTAAGTTTAAGGGTTTTGCACCTCCAGTGGTATTTGAAGGAAGGACTACCATATATGCAAACATTCAAACTCCTTGAGAGAACTTCCATACAAATAATAAAGAGGAATGGACATAAGAGGTCTCCTTGTCTTAGGCCTGACTTCCCTCTAAAAAATTTAGAGGGAGATCCATTGATCAAAATAGAATAAGAAGGAGATGTTATACACTCCTTGATCCATTCAATGAACTTTCGAGGAAGGCTTATAGCTACTAGTACATTCAGGAGGAAATCCCGTTGAATCGAGTCATAGACTTTTTATAGGTCCACTTTAAAAGCACATATTTTCTTGTTATTTGAAAGGTGGTAATTCTTGAAAATCTCTTAGGCTAACAAGATGTTATTTCCTATTCGACGGTTCTTAATGAAAGCACTTTGGTTTGGGATGACAATGTTAGGGAGTAACTCTCTAAGCCTATTTGCTATAATTTTTGCAATCACCTTATAAATCATGTTATAGCAAGATATAGGCCTATAATCAAACATTACAGAAGGATAATTTTTTTCAGGGATAAGAGAAATAAAAGTGGAATTAAGCTCTTTGATAAGTTTTCTATGTTGAAAAAAGTGTTGGATGGCACTAGTAACTCCCTCTCCTATCCAAGTATGCATAAAGAAGAACCCATTAAACCCATCTGGCCCAGTAGCCTTATTCAGATTGAAAGATCTGAAAACCTCCCTAATCTCTTATGTTGACACTTCAGCAATGAGAGAGTTAGAAAGATTATCAGGCAAGGGGTCAGGGAAAATTTTTTCCACAAACTCTTTAGAAGGAAGAAGGTCCTTTTTATCCCCAATAGAGCTTTGAAAGTATCCAAGGAACTGATCTTGAATCTCTTCAAGACCAACAATCCTATTACCATTCCCCACTAATAAAGAGTGTATGTTGTTTCTGTTCCTGTTAGAAAGGATTGAGTTGTGAAAGAATTTGGAGTTCCTATCCACTTCTTTGAGCCATTTAATACGAGAAGACTATTTAAAGAAGGACTCCTGATCATCTAGAGCTCTAATTAAATCATTAATGGCTTCAGATTCCTTGATAACCAATTGAGGAGAATTAGGCAAAAGTCTCATTTGATCTTGGATATTATTAAGAACAACGTGACAACTCTCAACTTTATCATTCAGATCACCTATCTGACCAAAGTTAAGAAATTTGAGAGCTTTTTTAACCCACTTAAGCTTGGACACTACACAAAACATAGGAGTACCTTGAACTTGAGAGGACCAAGCATCTTCTGCTATCTGAAGGAAATTAGGCTGAGAGACTAGAAAATTTAAAAACCTGAAAGGAGAATATCTCTTTTGCAAGCTTGCTAAAGACCTAACCACTACTGGAGAGTGGTTTGAGATATTTGGATTATGAATAACACCATAAGAACTGGGAAACCTAAAGCTCCAGGCCGAATTAATAAGGGCTCTATCTAACTTTCTAGGAATAAAGAGATCTCCACATTGATTGGTGTTTCAAGTAAAACTAGGACCATTAGAACTTAAATCATAAAAAGCACAGTCCTCAACACACTTCCTAAAGTCACTCATTCCATTAATAGCTGAGGGACTTACAGGCTCATCCTCATGAGAAAACACAATAGCATTAAAGTTCCTTGCTATAATCCAAGGATGGTTACCAACTGTGAGATTGATATTAGACAGATCAAACCAGAGCTTCTTCCAATGATTGAGATTATTCAACCCATAAACACAAGTCAAAAAAAAGGAAGAAGAACTGTTCATAGGGGTAACCTCTAAATGAATCAGTTGATCATTTGTGCTTTGAATAAAACACAAGAAACAATCTGAATTCCAAGCTATCACTATCCTAGCATTTGAAGCATGATCTACATTACTGTAAGAAAGCCATCTAGGAAACAAAGAGGAGCATACATTATTCAAAAAGAGAGGAGACCTAATTCTAGATTCAATCAAGTAGATAAAAGAAACTGACAATCTCTTAAGACATGCATTTACAGTTAATTGTTTTTTTAGGGTTGTTAAGACCCCTAACATTCCAAAAAACTAAAGCTATAACACAAAACAGAATAAAGGCCTTCTACTTTTGTTTCCTCCTAGATTTCCTACTTTTCCTAACAGTAAAGTCTACCTCTGCCCCTCCCAGAAGACCAGGACTCTAAGTATCAATACTAGGAAGCAATTCAGAAATAGGAGAAGAAAGATGGATACCTACTTGACACATAGCAGGAAGGTTTGGATCCTCAAGGTCTCTACTCGGATCATCTTGCTTTTGTTGCTCCTTGCTTAGTTGAGTAGGACTTCCAAAAAGACTTGCTTCCTTATCATCCTGTATTGCCATCACATTAACTTGATCATTCTGTTGAGGTCCTTTACCCTTACTTTGCTCAATTTGAATCTTAGAAGCTCTATTCTCCTTAGTATTTTGATGTGTCTTCTCAGAGGATAACTCCTGCTCCTTCCTTTTTTATTGATTTAAACTATTTGGAATAGTTTTCTTCCCCTTCTCTAACTCCTGCTGTAATCTAGTCTCAAACAATCTCCCCATAGGTGCCCATTCCTTCTTCTGTACATGATGATCAGGCCTCCATTTGTATTCAATCTTTTTTTCCTTAAAGATTATTTTCCCTTCTTCATTATAAGTAGCCAGTTGGAAAGAAGAAGGCCAACTCCTTTATAATTCTAGCTCCACACACATTCTAGCATACACAATCCTAAACATCCTAGCAGTCTGGGTATCCATAAGTAGGAGGTGTCCAACCGCACTTGCTATTCTTCCCAACCCTTCTGTGTTCCAGTATTCTACAGGTATGTTATGGAATCTAGCCCACACTAGGGCAAACCTAACCTCTTCTTGTTCCCCTGCATTCAAACACCACTTTCGTAAAAATAAGGGTTTACCTTGGATATATCAAGAACTATTGATGAGTTATAAATAAAACGCATTCGGACCTCGACTGCAAGCGTACAGGTTATTGTAGTACAGTTATTGTTCCCACGAGGATTTATACTAAGCACCAATTAATTCTTTCCAGATTGTTTAAATTAAGAATAAGAAGATTTAGAAATTAAAAGGGATAAAAATAAATCAATTATGTTTAAACTTTCAGGACAAAACTAAATCTTTAAGAAGAGGAATTGCTTTCACGAAATCACAAGATTAAAGTTCCAAAAATTGTTATCAATTCCTGCTAAAGTAAATCTGAATCTTATTATTCTGCTACCCCAAGTTTCTTTAAAAGTAATTCTTCTCTCTCAAGTTTGAATTACCTACTCTGTTTTATCATAATGCAAATTTCTCAATTCAGATATAAATAAAACAAAGATGAACTACATAACCTTTGAGGAATAAAACTTAGATACTAATCTCTTAGCATGCAAGTTGTCTTTGTATGATTTTAAAGAAGAACTCAACTCTCATTAAGGTCTAATAAGAACTATTCATCAAAATAGCCAACCATACATAGCAGAAGTTTAGAAAACAAGATTCACCCTAAAGGGTGAAACAATCTTTGAAATAAGGAAATTAGAAAACACACATCGTAAGTGAGCTGAAAATAAACTAAAAAGATAAAAACAAAATGTTCTTATGCCCTAGATTACAAGCTTCATAGAGCTCCTATTTCCTCTTCCTCGTTCTTCCTTCTTCTCCCCATCTCGTGCCTTTCTTCCTCTCTTTATATATCTCCTCATTGGGACTCTCCACCTCCAATGAATCGTAACAGCTCCTCCCCATGTTCTTGCACGTTGTAGACTTCTTCTAACCGTCCACCATTCATTTAAAAACTTGATGAAATGACGGAAGTACCCTTGAAGTTACGAAGTGCGATCACACCACGACCCTTGCAATCGCACCAGTGTATAAATAGCCTAGCTCTTGGCCAAAAATCCTGAGTGCGATCGCACCATACACTCTCGCGACCGCACCATTGTGATATTGTTCTTTCTTAAATCCACAGGTTCGATCACGCTCGCACCATTATTCCTCATGATTGCACCAGACACCTCTTTCCTTGTTTCTTTCACCAAATTTTCTCATCTTACTCCCCTGTCTCTTCACACTTAACAAAACATCAAAATTGCCCAAAAACTAAACTAAACTACAAATCCAAGAACTAAAATTACCAAAAAAACATATCTAAAAACATTAACACTCAACAAGTAAATAAACTCACATCAATACTCACCACTATACTTGTGCTTGGCCCCAAGCACACAATATGACAAAAGAAAATAAAACAAAAGCAATGACCCAAATAGCTTGACACCAAAGAATCTTTGCCCAACGTGACATGAATTTTAACATCCTACCAACCCCTTAATTACCAAGAACGCAGATGAAGCTTTTGTAAATCAACTTACGAATAGAATGCATACAAGAGCAGTCATTAGCACCAATAACTTCATTATTAGAATAAATTCTCTTTTAAGCAAATGTGTATTGTTGACAACTTGTTGTTAAAATGTGCAATGAGGATGAAGAAACCTTATTTCTAGCACAACTTAAGAACCTTGCTTGAGATGAAAAGTTTTTCAATTAAATGAAAATGAGGAGCATACTCAAATACACAAACCCTACTTCACTTTCATCATCAAGTGGCTACTAACACTGCTCATGTGTCCAAGGCCAGTTTCGGGTACCCTCAGCACAGCGGAGCAAAAATTTGGAGGTTTTTTTTTAAATAATTCCTCCATATCATTCATATAATTTTTCTTATCCTCTAGTTAAAATTTCAAGTAAATAACAATACACATAATTATCAAGCAAAGAACTTAATAAAAATAATTATGCTAAACGTACCAAAGTTGTTCCAGTATGCACACTATCGTCAAATGATCATTAGTTGCGTTCATGCATTTTTAATAACTAAAAGGGCATGTAAGATGTTAAAAATCTGTCAAGCTAAGTTAAAGAATCCTGGCATGTTACTACTTGAGTCATAAACATATAACACAACAAAGAACAATAAAACGAAAAACATCGCAAACAACCAATGTACAAGTACATAAAAGAATATTAAGTAGGGCTTTTAGGGAACAGGAGAACTTGGTGGTAAAGGTGTAGGTGATGGTACCTCTACATTAGACGCAGCGAAGAATTTCTTCAATTTCTTTGCTTGGTACCGCTGCTACCTTTGAATATCCGCTATTGTTGTTTCAATTGCTGCTAACCTGTTGCTATTTGCTGCTGTAGCATCTTCCCAGCATTTGCGTACCTTCAAAATTGTAGCAGCATCAGCAACAGGAATTGCAGATGGTGCTTCTTCTTCTTTTGGGTCGCTGCTTTGTTCTTCTTCTTTGCTAGAGACTAACTCCCTTGCTCCTGTATGTTTGAAAACTACTCTCTCATGATAAGGTCGTAAACTTCATCCCATAAAGCTCATCAGGCCACAGACATGCAAGTATATTTGGTCGAAAACTTCTGTCGGAATGCATTTTAGCATCGTGAGGTCAAGGCCCACTGATTGAGCTAATGCGGTTAATATATACCCCAATCCCAATTTAGTGTTTGATGGTTGTGCCATATGTGTAAACCCTTTCAACAAATGAAAGGAGGTACAATAGGGCATGTTATTATAAGCGCACCACAAGGCATATAACTCTTAGCTTGAGACCTTATTACTCTCCACCCTGCTAAAAATTGATACCGCCATGAATTTGTGTAGAAGAATCAACGAAGCATCCCGAATGAGAAAATTTGGGGCGTTATGAACAGAATAGGTCGAAGAATCCCGCTTAATTGTTCGCTAGAAATCTCCCAAGCAAAATTTGCCAGCTAGTTTAATCGAACCCCATTGTGACAGCCCAAGTAAATGTTCTAACATCAAGTAAATGTTCTACAAAGAAATTCTTCTGTTGTTGATAAGACAAGTCGAAAGGGACGATATCGCTCACAACGTAATTTACTATGTCGGCATACTATGGGGTTTACAACTGTTGAATAAGGAAAATATGCTCATCTGGAAATTTTCTCGAATTGGCTGATTGTCTGTATTATTCTCTTGTTCAATTTGAGATAAGTGATCTGCCACCACATTTTCAGCTCCCTTTTTATCCTTAATTTCAATGTCAAATTCTTACAATAACAACACTCAACGAATTAATCTTAGCTTTGCATCTTTCTTGTTAAACAAATACCTTAATGTTGTATTATCCGAAAAGATTATTACTTTTGCTCCAAGGAGGTATGATCTAAATTTCTCACATGCAAAAACCACTGCCAAAAGCTCATTCTCAGTTTTTGTGTAATTCAATTGAGCTCCCGATAATATTTTGCTTGCATAATAGACTACGTGCAGTTTCCTATCCTTTTGCTTCCCTGGTACACAACCTACAGCATGATTGCTTGCATCACACATCACCTCGAATGGTAATGACCAATCGGGTGCTGCTAACAATATTGCTGTAGTAAAAGTCGCCTTAAGTGTTTCAAATGCCTGCACACACTCAACATTAAAATCAAATGGCGCATCTTTCACAAGCAAATTAGTTAGAGGTTGAGCAATTATGCAAAAATGTTGAATAAATTTGCTGTAAAACTCGGCATGTCCCAAGAATGAACAAACTCCTTTCACATTCGTAAAAGGTGGTAACTTTGCTCTCACTTCAATCTTAGCCCTGTCAACTTCAATTTCTTTGATGGAAATTTTATTCCCGAGCACTATGCCCTCATCTACCAAAAAATGACATTTCTTGTAGTTGAGAACTAAATTTGACTCCTCACATCGTACAAGCACCTTCCCTAAATTCTGCAAACATGCATCAAACGAATCACCGAAAACTGAAAAATCATCCATAAATATTTCCATGAAGTCCTCCGCTAAATAAGCAAAAATTGTCGTCATGTACCGCTGAAATGTTATTGGGGCATTACCCAAACCAAAAGGCATTCTTCTATACGTAAAAGTTCCATAGGGGCATGTGAATGTGGTCTTCTCTTGATCCTGTGGATAGATACAAATTTGATTATAACCCGAATATCCATCCAAGAAACAATAAAATGTATGACCTAATACTTTCTCCACCATTTGATCAACAAATGGTAACGGAAAATGATCTTTTCGTGTAGTAGAGTTCAGCTTCTTGAAGTCAATGCACACTCTGTAGGTGTAAGTCGACTTGTGCCATGTGTAAGTCGACTTATTCCTGTTTGGTACTGACAAGTCGCCTTGTTTATCAGTGTAAGTCGACTTGTGTTTGGTTAGTACCGTTAGATTGTTAGAGTAGTGC
>JANIPN010000009.1:36620516-36634220 GCA_027478595.1 Erythroxylum anguifugum
ACTTGTTTATCTTTTGTTAAATAAGGATACAATGGTAATTTACTTATCTTGTCTTGCTTTGTCTTAAATTTCTCCTCATTTCCCACCAATTTGGTGGGAAATATATTTGGCCTAAATTTCTCTCTCTTTCCTCTCCATTCTCTCCCTTTTCCTTGCTTATTTTTGTCCAAACAATAGAAAATTTCTCTTCTTTTCTTTTCTCTTGTTTTCCTTCCATCCAAACAAAGGTTTAGCAAATTATGAGTTTGAATATTTGTGGACAGAAGATAAAAGTGGATAATAATGGTGGAATAGAAGATATTAGAAGACACCCATCACCATGGGATTGAGTAGAGGAGGGCTGGACCGGTCAACGTCATATACGTACGAAGGCAGATGGCGTGGCGAGACCTGTCTGGTTCCTAGAAAGTCCCAAAAATAAAAGGCCCGCATCAGTAGAGCCGAAACAAGAGCGATCCCCAGAAAAATATGTTTTGTCTACCCAACTCTCCCAAACTCAGAGTTCTAAAAACAGACATGTCACGCCTGTTCTCGATCACTCCATTCTCAGTTTCAGACAACTGACACCTTTGCAGTTCTTGACACTTAATAACCCCCTTTTGGATTTGTTTTCTTTTTCTTCCATTGCTAGAGGACAAATCTCGGATTAGCCTGCCTTCGATTTGCTCGAGATTTCGCCAACTCTCAAGGTCTCTTTCTACCTCGCTCTCATTGATGGCTGCTGTTTTGGACTTTTTGAGTGTTCTTTTCTTGAATGCGAATGAATTTGGGGTATAACTTTGTGTTGGTTTTTGTAAAAGTTTAGCCTTTGGGTGTGGATCTCTCTCTCTCTCTTGGTTGTGTTTGATTGTTTAGCCGTGATTTTGTTGTCGTGAATATATCTGTTGAGTTGTGGGATCGCCGGCTTAGATGCTGTTAAGCCATTTCTTGAGATTTTAATGAAGAGGAGGCTTCCATTTAGCTGCAATTTGTACTCTTTTATGGTTCTGTTACTTTTCCTAAGTTTTAGTTTCAAGTTTTTAGCTCTTTGCTGGTAGCTGTACGTGAATGATCCTCTTTTCTGAACTGGGATTGATGTCTAATTTTTGAGTTCCCACGTCCACAGAGGAGATTTGCAATCCCGACTGGTAGAAGGGTTTTGCCATGTATTTCATACTTATTCTTGTCTTATGAGAGCAGAGACACCATAGGAGCGATCCCTTGGGGTGAAATAGGGACAATTGTCTGTTGGTACGGAATAAGGATGCTAAGGAAAGTGGCTAAGGCCTCGTCAAAACAAGGTTTAGGATAGCCTCTGTCTCAACCAGTATAATGTTTGATTTTGAGAATGCAAAATTCAGATGTTTGTATTGCTTGTCCACTTTCTCTGTTGTTATGAAAATGTGTCTATGCACGGTTGCTTGCGCATATATTGCCGTCAAGAGCTGACTTCTTTAGAAAATTATTTAATGGTGTGAGAAAATGAGTAAATCTATATGAGTTCTCGATGTATTTGTTTCTTCTTTTGTGCAGTTATGGACTTGTGTTGCGGTACGTTTAACACTTAGTCACAGTAAGTCATTTGATTGGCTACAGTCCAGTTCTTGTAATTCTAGTTGAATTTGTAAGAACACCTTACGATGAAAAATCATATGGTTGCTAGCCCAGGATTATCTTAGATGTTATGCTGATTCAAAATTTCTTCGAATTTGAACAACGCCTTCTATGTTGACATCTTTATGCTAACTTGTTACTTGTTTTTTCCCCTATTCACAATGGCCTAAAGGAATGTCAATTGCACCAGCTGAGTGTATAGCATCACTGAGCAGTGATCTATTTTATGATATATTAAGGCGCCTTGATGGGCCAACCCTGGCCAATGCAGCTTGTGCTTGTGCTGCATTCTGTTCCATTTCAAAAGAGGAGAAGATATGGGAAAATGTTTGTTCTTCAATGTGGCCTTCAACCAATAGGGAAGATGTCAAAATATTGATTTCTTCCATTGGAGGGTTCAGAAAGTTCTATGCAGACTGTTTTACCCTCATTGTTAACAAGGAGTTTACCGAGTATCAATGGAATGAGTATCTTGAGTACCCTGAAGAATGGACCGAGGCTGAGTATTATGGAGATATTGATCAATTTGAAAGTATTTCCCCATCAGATTTTGTATCCATTGTTGATATCAGGTACAAAGATAAAATAATCTGTTCAAAAGTTCTGTGGGGCATCCCCAATGCCAATGGATTCAATGGTTGGTTTTACAACTGCCCATTTCGGATTGATCTTCTCACCTATGCAGCTAGGGATGATGAAGATGAAGGTGAGGTTGTCCTTTCAGTTTCTGATGGTCTACCACCCGTTTTATCAATGGAGAAAGAAAGAAAAGATGGAAAGCTATGGAGGGAGCTCCGTGACGGACTTCGGCTTAGTTGGATTGTTGTAAATAAAAAAATAAAACAAGCTGCTAATCTTGCAAGCTGGAGTCCTCTTGGTGGGCAGAGACATTGGCCAACAGATAAGGATTTTGTAATACGCTTTGGATCTGTTCTTTCTGCCAAAGACATTCTTCCATGCCAAGTCGTAGAATGCATTCTCATAATGAAATTTAGAGTGGTTCGTACCGAGGGAGATGGTTTCCAAACGATGATCAAATTAACAGAGCTGAGCATGCAGTTGGAGGACATGGAGGGTGCTCATGTTAACGGAAGAAACAGTTTGCTTATTCTCAAGGAAGCCTTGAGCTGCCGTAGGAGCAAAAACTATAGTGAAGTTCTTGAGTCTTGTCATTTGTACTCAAAAGTACAAAACGAATTGAAAGAGGAGAAGATGAGAAATGAAAGCAGAACAGACAGATTATGCATCATAAGTGGTATTGCTGCTTTCCTGACGTTCTGGTACTACATTTTGTGAGATGGACATCTTATCACCTAAGTTTGTATCTTTTGTCATGTAAAAATCCAATTTTGCTTCAGCTAATAAAAACACTCTTCTTCTGTTCAGTAAAAAGTTGGATCTTTAATGTACAAAATGTCCATTGGTTGATGCATACTATCTTACGGTTTTAGGAAAAGGCATGTTTGGCTCTTTGTCCTGCTTCTAAGAACGTGTCCCGTGGGGAGTAAATGCCCATGTCGATTTAATGCTTTTTGGTGGGAAGTCGACAGTTTTATGTTTCATTTCATCCAGAAAATGCAGAAAGCCCAGTTGCCAGTCACTTTGGTTGAATTGGACTAGGTAAATTTGAGTAACTCTAGTTGAATTATTTTATAAATTAACATTTGATCGTTATCTAAATTTATAGACTTTCGAGGGGTTTATAGTAGGGATGACAATGAGTAGGGTTCGGTTTGAGTTTTACTCTACTCATATCCATATTCATTTTTTATGACTCAACTCATATCCATATCCATATCTATTGGTTTTTACGATTTACTACCTATATCCAAATTCATTGGATTGTTCGGATTTTTTGATATCCATAGTACATAAAAATATAACTTCTAAATAGAAAATATAAATAGTAGATTTTTGCGAACGCTTCAAATCAAAATTACTTTAATAATAATAAGTCAGGATTTTGATTTGTATGTATTAAAAAATCATAAAATTGGAATAATAAAAATTATAATATTTAGTACAAAGACAACACTCATTTTTCACAATTTAGACTGGAACAAAGATCGAAATAACTAAAGCTTCAAATTATTTTTGCGTAAACTCCACAACATTTAAAACTCCATCTCCATATCATTTGTATTATTATCATCCTATAAGAAAATAAAATATGACAAAAAATGTGAGTACTGAGAAGTAAAGTGAAGATTTTAAAGTGGTTTCTTCGTATAAAATTTTAATATTTTATTATATTTAGCTATAAATATTTAAGAAAAAATAGAAAAAAATAGAGTTAATAAAAAACGGGTAAGATATGGGTGTCTATGGTTCTGTTAGAAGCACACGCCATTCACGCGAAATCTGCGGAAGGGCAAATTAGTCATCGGAAAATTTGTCCAACGTCAGTACGTTACGCAGGACTTTGATTCCTCGATCCCTGTCCCATTCATTGCAGTCATTTCTTGTTTGAATTCAGTTCACATGTTCAAGCTGGGAAAATTTTCGCCTTTTCTTCTGGGGAATTTCTTGTTTGCTCTTTGGTTAGTGGAAAGTGCGGTTTTGCTGTTTTGGGTTTGTTGGTTGTTGTTTTGCGAGAGTAGAGACCCAACTATCGTTATCCACTTAAGCAATCAAATTTGTCATTATGAATCATTTCGATCACCAGCTGATAAAGAAAGCAGAAATGCATTCAATCCTGAGTTTGTCACTGTGAACTTCTCGTGTTTTGCTGTCCAAATAATTAGAATCTCCTACTCCATTTATGGGAATGTTAGATAGAGTGGTTTCGTTTTCTTCTTTATCCAGACTTGAGCAAACTTCCCCCATAATGCTAATCCGTTTTTTAATTAATACCCCACTTCCCTACTTTATCTCTGTTTTCACCGTATAAAGTCGTTGCAAATCCTACAAGACAATGGCGAAGAACAAAAACGGCAACAGCAATACTCAGTCTACTGCAGACCAACAACCAGAAACCATGACCCACTTGTATTTCTTCAAGTTTTCCAAGCGTATTCTTGAGTCCTCACTGGCCATTATCGGCTCCTTCCTGGTTGCTCTGCTCTTCATTGGTTGCTTCTTCTACTTAGATTACCAGGCTGTCACGGACAGACTGCGTTACCAGTGGCTGGGACTGGTTAGTCCATTGTCCCCAACAGCAGATTCGAAGAATACCCATAAAGTATTGCCGAGATTTCTCGATAAGGGTGGTGATGGCTGCAATATTTTCGATGGGAACTGGGTTTGGGATGATAACTATCCTCTGTACAATAGTAAAGATTGCTTGTTTATAGACGCAGGGTTTAGGTGTTCGGAGAATGGTAGGCCTGATAATCTCTATACCAAGTGGCGTTGGCAACCCAGTCATTGTAAGTTGCCCAGGTACTATTTCCTTCCAACGTGGTGTTCCTTACTTCCTCAGATAGTTTATTTGAACCTTCTAACATTGGTTTGTTGAGAAAATTTTCCCTCAAGAGCAGTGAACAAACTTAAGTGTTCAAAGTTTTCTAACCGATGGGAGACTGTAGCTTCACTTTTGTTAGGTTAATTAGAAATCTGCTTCAGTTAATTGGCCTGGCTATGAAATGATTGCTTAAAAGTCAAAGAAATGGTTAATGTAGGTGTATACGTACGGACACCTAGTATCTGTCTAATACTGATACGCAAGTAATGTCATCTATACTTTGCCTTCTTGTTTGTGAAGAAAAACCGTGTTCCATGGCTAAGTAACTGATTTAATGTTTCAACTTTACACTTTTCGTGTTTTAAGCTTTTTGGTCTTGATTAATGTCTGTTTCATTTATCCTTCTTGGTTACAGAAATGTGCCCAAAGTATAGAACTTGTTCCAGCTTATGGACTAGAAACTGTGACCTTGTTTCTGATACTATAACTATAACCACCCTCTTTCGATTGGATTTGAGTTTGGCTATAACAAGTAGATGCATGGGGCATTTTTCCAGTTTGTGGACTAGATTAACACTTGATCTTCAATTTCACTTCAAAAGCAGATTTGATGCAAGGTTGATGTTAGAGAAATTAAGGAACCGACGGGTTGTATTTGTTGGTGATTCAGTCGGAAGGAATCAGTGGGAGTCCCTCCTCTGTATGCTAGCATCCGCTATTTCCAATGGTTCATCAATCTATGAGGTGAATGGAAGCCCAATTACAAAGCATAAAGGGTTTCTAACTTTCATCTTCAAGGACTATAATTGCACCATTGAGTACTATAGAGCTCCGTTTCTTACGTATCAAGGTCGGCCGCCTTATGGAGCTAATAAGAAAGCTAAAATGACTTTAAGAGTGGATAGCCTGGACTGGAGTTTCCCCCAGTGGAGAGATGCAGATGTGCTCATCTTTAACTCTGGGCACTGGTGGAATTATGAGAAGACAATAAGAGAGTAAGGATAATTTAATTTGATAATTTTACCTGAGAGCTCGTACGAATTATCTTTAAGTGAATGAATGGGTCTGCTGGCTTTTCCGCTTTTGACATTAAGCAAGCAATAATCATTCTGGAATAGATAGATTGATCACTCTCCTACCACTCCTAGCATCCCAACTTCATGTTTGGTGCATATGTGTGTATTAATTTACACAAATCCATGAGCATGCGGGATTGACTAGATGCTCGTCATATGCATGAGATAACATTGCAAATTCTATCATGTTTTTCTTGAAGGCCTAATGTCATCTGTTATCACCACACCAGCATCTAGTGCTGTATAAAAATGAAATACATGAATACTTGGTTTCGCTAAAAAAGAGTTGAATTGTGAACTATATTTGCTTACTTATGTGAACTTGGTCTTGAATTTTGTTTGCTGGCATACCATTGGCTTTGTGGTGGCTAGTACCTGTAATATTTTGAGCTCATAAGTGGGTAGATGATGTATTTATTTGTGACTGTAATTTGTATTTCTTTTGGATAAGACCATAACTTTCTTGACATTGGTTAGAAGCTATCTGTATCCTGTTGATATAGTGGGACAGGATATTATGTTTCTATGTGTATGCCTTTCTGCTTAACTCCTCTCTTCTAATGATTGATAATATGACTTCTCTTCTTTTTAACACATTTTAATAATCTATGAATGACGTTTTGCCAATCATATGCACAATCGTGAATGTGGCATACAGCAGAACTGCAAGGAAGTAAATGATGAGGGATGATTTTGCAAGAATTTTTGTGTTTATGTTCTGAAGGAAGACAAGTAGTTGGGTGTTTATACAATGACTTCGGGTTTGTGTTTAACATTAGGGGTTGCTACTTCCAAGAAGGAGAGGATATAAAGGTGGAGATGAGTGTGGAAACCGCATACAGAAGATCACTTGAGACATTGATTAATTGGATGCACCATGAAGTAAACATGAGCAAAACCCAAGTCTTCTTTCGAACCTACGCCCCTGTGCATTTCAGGTTTGACTCATCCTATGATTATGCGTATTTAATCTTTTGGAAAATTTTTCTTATAGTAATTAGAGATGTCAATAGGCCGGCCGGGCCCTTTTTGACATCTCTAATAGTAATCAGTTTTTTTTTTAAAATTTGTCCTTACCAAATAATTTTAGATGTGCATAATAGAATGAATTATATGATAGACTTCATTCTTAAATGAACTATCATGTTTGGAGTTTATTTAAATAATAGTATAGATTTCAGTTGAATTCCTTTATACCCTTTCTTTGAAACATGAATTTAGTTGGATTAAAAACTGTAATTTTTTAATATATGCATTATCTTACGTTTCCATAAAAGAAAAAGCTTTTGGCCTTTCACATAGGGCATTTGGGTGTTATTATAAGTAAAGTACTATGGAATTCATTTGTAAATTTCATCTGTTATAGCAAGAATTGGATAAAGTTATACCAGATTGGTGTTACTGAAATCTTAGAATTCAATTTCATAGTTTTTGATGTTTCAAATTCGTGACAAGAACATGTGCAAATGAATTCCACAATTTTGTTTTTTCTCTGGACAATATGCATGTTTATGGTCATTTTCCTCTTCCCCTTCTCGGGACCTTGATATATTTTACAAATCTAAGTTGTCACATTACTATTCTTTGATATGGTTATGTTAATGGGTTAAACCATTAATACACATTTTCATTTTTTAGGATGAATACAAGTTCATTTTTTAGTGCAGAGACTAAAGGCTTCTGAAATGATATACCAGTGTTAGATGATTAATTTGTCCGTAATTATACAATGGATATGTCTAAACAGGAAGTTTGTTGCCACTAGTTATTCACTTCATCAGACTAATTTTCTTGTAAAATAATTTGTAACATGTTAAATGTGACAGCGGTGGTGATTGGAACACTGGTGGTGGGTGTCACTTGGAGAAACTTCCTGATTTAGGATCATTGGCTTATTCAACTGATTACCGTTACAAGATATTCTTAGATGTGTTGACAAGACACTATAACGAATCACAAGTAAGGAGCTTGAATTTGTTGAATGTGACGAGCATGGCTGCAAGGAGAAAAGACGGACATCCATCCTTGTATTATCTGGAGCCAGAGATTGGTTCGGCATCTCTTCACAGACAAGACTGCAGCCATTGGTGCCTGCCTGGTGTTCCTGATTCATGGAATGAGCTTCTTTATGCACTGTTCCTTAAACGGGAGTCTTTTCACTCACCAAACTCGACAGGATCTTCTCAAGCTCCACTGTAGTTGATACTGAAATCGTTTGGTTTTGATACTAGGATTGGAGGCCTGCAATTTCTTCTCAAAAGGCTGCAGCTTCATGAAACCTCCATATCATTGACAAAGTTGACTATTAAACATTGTGAGCACTGTCATGACTCGACTACTTGGTCAATCATACATGATTCTGGCACCGTAAACAGAAGAAAAGCAGATCCATCACACACTTGTCATTGTTTTGCGACCACAGTAGCTTGTAGGCAGTTATTAATAGGGGTAAAGCTACACAGATTGAATTTCTGTAAGTGTTAATAGGAAGCTTGTTCTTTGGGGAGGATGAAAGCAGAATGATACAGAATCCTTATTCCACCTGCTTGTACATTTGCATAGTAGATACATTCTTGAATTTCAATGATTACAAACTTTGTTATGCTGTTCACTGATTTTGAGGTCATGAAGGTGATAAGATTCTATTCTTTTACTTTGTTTCAAATAATTTTTAGTATTTAATTTTTTAAAAAAGTCTAGAACTAATTTATAAAATTAAAAAATTTAAGGTGAAATAGTTATCCCTACATTATAGATTAAAAACAATATTTGTAGGAGATTCAAATTGAAATGCCAGATGATGTCCAAAAGATGGCGAAAGAAATATCGATTCTTCTTCATTAATAATCCTGACCGCGCAGGTTCAGAATAGTCTCTGGTACCAGAACAATGCACCCAAATGAAACCGTCATGAACTTGACGTCATTGAAAGTGGAAAACATGGCAATACAGAACATGTACATTCGATATAAAGATGCATCCACTTCCATTTCTGAAGGATAGAAAAGTGCAAAAAGCATACACAAACATTTATGATCTGCTAGCTTCTTGTTTCGTGGACGTCCATTAGCTTCCATCAAGATGATCAGGAGGGGCCCTCCGCCCTTGGTCCACAAACAGATCTATGTTTATGTAGCCACCGGAAACAACAGTTTATTGACCAAAGCAAGACATAGCAATTTGTGGTAGATGAACAATCAATCGCTCTAAACCTGAAATGGGTACTGTTCATACCTAATTCCACAATCATGAAGCACTGCACGGCCACCTATTCGGCTCTGACAAAGATCCAACACATCTACCTTAGCCACATTAAGACATGTTGTGCAGTCTGAAGCAGTGAGAATAAGATTACAAGAAGCATGTCCATAGGCAAACGCATTAGGATAGGGAGATATACTGTAATAGTCGTAGTTCTTCTGAGTAGATGTTGTCGACTGTAAATCATCAAGAACGTAAGCTAAACTAATACCAAATGGGTCACCCTTTGAATACGTCCCTGTGTTACAGCTAGCAGTTGTCAAATTTGAATCAGGAACGCTTGTTATTGTGCCCACTAACGCCAGCAACACAATTATGAGTCGGTTTGGAGAGTTTTGAAGAAGACCCATCTTCGTTTTCCTCTTACTCTGTCGGATTTGAGTTAAATTTGTCCTCTGTTATGAGGTATTATAGGCTTTCAGGATAAAACTATGAGCTGCATATATCAGGTATAAATGCTTTATCTTTTTGTCGCTTAGCATTTGCATATCATTTGCCTGTGGATGTGCTTCTTTTTGGACCTGTATATAAAAAGGAATCCTGGTAGAGGACGGTACTAAGTATACCCTTGTTCCTACCTTGAAAGTTCCAGTCAGCTATGCATTATTGAAAATCATACGAAAATGAGAGGCCAATTCATGAGTTGTGACAAAAAGGAAAGAAACATGACTTAATATATGTTTTCTTTCAGGTTTGTGCAATTGAAGTAGCGGAAATAATGCGAAACAAGGGTACAACTTGATATCGTTGATTTGAATCGTGAATATCAGTAACAACGCTATTTACCTATTGATTCAACACGAATGCTCGGAAATAGGGCAAAGAAATGCACATAACCATCAGGATCTATTATTTATCAAAAACTATGAAATACATAGCTTGGGAGACTTAAGTAGTCAAACTCTAAAAATTAACAAAAAGGGCAAAAATATTAAAATATTCCTATTATGAAAATAGACAAAAAAAAAAAAGAAAAACACAACCAATTGCACTGAAAACGGACATTTCTACTAAAAGTTATGATAAATCAAAAAGTTTCCAAAAATAGCAAAAAAGTGAAATCGACTATGAAAAATAGCAAAAATCTGGCTGTTTTGGAAGTCGACAGAGTTAAGACTGCATTTTGTCAAATCTGTCCAGATATATGCACGCTATCTCTTGGACTACATCATTATCCCCGGGGTGGATATAATTCACCCTGGAATTGTCATCGTCTGACGAATCACCAGAATAGGGAATCAAATGCTTCATATTGAACACATCAGTCGTACGAATGACTTGGTAGCTTCAGACGGTAAGCATTAGGATTGATTTTCTCGATGATCTCCACAAGACCAATCTTCTGAGCAGATAGTTTATTGTAATCACCAACAGTAAAGCGATCCTTGATTAGAACAGATCACATGAAGTCACCCACTTCAAACTCAACATATCGTCTCTTCTTATCTACAGCCTCTTTGTACTTACTGATAACCTTTAGCAAATTTTATTCATGAACAACCTTATGGACATCCTGCAATTCAGTAACAAAATCTTTTGCTTTGCCATACACTTTTGTCTTGCTACGTAGAGGTAACAAACTAAGAGGACCACAAGGAAGAACATAATACACAATCTGAAAAGGACTATATCCGGTACTACGATTAATTGCATGGTGGTGCGTAAATTTAACCTGTCTTAGTCCTCTTGGTTTGTACTTACCGACAGCCTTTAGCAAATCTTCATGAACAACCCTATGGACATCTTACAATTTGGTAACAAAATCTTTTGCTTTGCCATGCACTTTTATCTTGCTAGGTAGAGGCAACAAACCAAGAGGACCACAAGGAAGAACATAATACACAATATGAAAAGGACTATATCTGGTATTATGATTAATTGCATGGTGGTGCGCAAATTCAACCTGCCTTAGTCCTCTTGGTTTGTACTTACCGATAACCTTTAGCAAATCTTCATGAACAACCCTATGGACATCTTGCAATTCAGTAACAAAATCTTTTTCTTTGCCATGCAGTCTTGTCTTACTATGTAGAGGCAACAAACCAAGAGGATCACGAGAGAGAAATAACATAATACACAATCTGAAAAGGATTATATCCGGTACTATTTTTCATAGATTGCACCAAAAATGGCTAAGGAACTTGGTATCTTTGTCAGAAACAATTGAAGATGGCAGGCCATGTAATCTGTACACTTCTCTAAAGGATAATTGCACCACATGAATGGCATCGGTAGTTTTCTTGCAAAGAATAAAATGAACCATCTTAGACAAACGATCAACAACAATGTAGATGGAATCATTACCTTGCTATTGTTCTTGGTAACCCCAACACAAAATCTATACTTATATCAACCAAAGGTTGCGTAGGAATTGGTAAAGACCGATAGAGGCCCACATTAGTTGCTGTTCCCAACTTGGCAGATTCAACAACATTGCACAAACCTTTTGACTTCCTTTTGGATGGTTGGCCAAAATAGGAATCTTGCACCAACTTCAAGGTTTTGTAATGCCCCACATGTCCTTCCCCATGCAATTCGGTTGTAACATCCTATTCCCATATTAACATTTAGAACCCTAAAATACGGTACATGTGAGATCAACGAAAGATTAAGAAAATTACATTTTCATGCTCATGCATATTGTTAGCATACATGCACGTAAATTTGAATTTTTGCACACATTAAAATGACTGTACATGCATTCATTGACATTCCGGGTATAATTGACTTATATACGTGAAAGGTGATTTTATTGAGAATTGTGGTTTATGGGTACTGAAAATTTAATTGGAAAGTGTGTTTAGTGATTTTGATTTTTTGGTGAATTTAGAAATAAATTCTGAAAATGTTGAATAATATTAGACTAGGAAAAATGCCACTTGGTGAGTAGATTGATAAATGGAAATGGAAATGAGTTAAATGATATTGAAGAAATTTTTGAAGATGATTTTAGAATTTGTGAGAAGATGTTATTGAAAATTCTGGTGATAATTGGAACAAAAAGATGGGAGTTATGGAACTAGTTCAATAAGAATTAGTTAGTTAGGAAACTAGTTAAAGCTTTAGAAATTGGACAAGTGTCCAAGTCTTAAGCCACGATTCTTTTTATTTGAAAGACAAAGACACTGTTTGTCTTGTCTAAAAAATATCTTCTTAGTGGCTTTCTTCTCGAGCCTTCTTCTTCTTTCTCACGGATTCTCACCAAACCTTCATCAATGTTATACACTTAGGTTTCCTTTACCTATTGGTGCTCCCACTTTGTTATTTCTTTCATTTTCCCTAAGAAAACCTAACCCAATCCACATTCAAGATGATGTACATGGATGTAAGAAGAGTTAGGGCTTCTTGAAATTTTGAAGAACTTGGAGTTTTATCAAGTAAGTATTATGTAAATCCTTATGAGTGGTAGAAATATGAATCAACTTTGGTGATATATTTGTCATTACATGATCATGAGAAAATGATTATTTTCATGAACACTGGTCTAAGATGAAAATATGGATTTGTGGGTTTTACGTATTTGATGATTAATATGTCATAAGAGTGTTTAAAAATGATTTTTGAGTTGGAAGATCAATGAAAATAGGAATGAAATGAGTGCAGAAATTTTTGGAGAAGAGTTGATATATATATAAGTATATGCTCTGTTTCATTATTATCATTTGCGTGTATTTTTGAGTATCATTAGAGATGATTTACAATGAGTTGTGAGTTAAGAAATAGATGTAAGGTGATGTCCTGATATGGGAATGATTAAAATGATAAATGAGAGATGAAGTGAAAGTGTTGATGGAGATGAAAAAAATTGCAACAGTGGAAGGAAAGTGCAGTAAAATGAAGAAGATGCATGAATATGTGATGTTTTTGATATTTGGTGTTGATTCTTGGGATTTGATCTATTTTTGAATGTGTTGGGTTGAATGGAAGTCAAAAATGTGGTAGATGTAAGTTAGAAATGTTGATTTAAGAAAAAGAAAAGAAGAAGAGAAGAAAATTACGGTATTAGAAGAGAAGAAGAAAAGCAAAGAAATTGGAAAAGCATAACCGTGCAAACTTTTCTAGTAAGTTTAAAAGTCAAGATCATGCTGGACCACGATCGCGACACTTGAATCTCGCAGGAAACTCACGATCGTGCTCCTGCACGATTGTGTGGTTACTGAAGGGAGACAATTTTTTTGAACATCCTTCACGATTTTAGCTATAACTTCTTCTCCCGACCTCTGTTGGATCCCGTTACCGGAGTCCAACTCTTGAACCGTAAAACATGAAACTTGATCATCTTGCCTTGTAGGGATTATTCCATTTAACCCTAATTAGTTGTCATATTTTTTTTTGAACTCTTAACATTATGAAACCCTTAATAGACATGAA
>JANIPN010000009.1:36665015-36675702 GCA_027478595.1 Erythroxylum anguifugum
AAAACGCGCTAAAGGGGATTGCCTTTAGGGCACTACTCTAACAATCTTAACGTTCTGTACACACATAAGTCGACTTATACTCGTGGACAAGTCGACTTATCAGAACCGTGCAAGCATAAGTCGACTTACACATGTCACAAGTCGACTTACACTTACATATCCAACACTTGACTAAACTCTAATTAGGAATGTTTAACTACAAATTACAAATCCTAAACCTAGGAGTTCATAAATCATAGCTGAACATGGATTAAGCTACTCCCTTTTTAAGCCCATTGAACTCAAGCCATTGCTACATCTTCAAGAGGAGAGAGGTGCCTAGCCACGCATAGCTCTAAGAGACTTCACAACCGAGAACCCATTGGAGATACCTATGGTAGCAATCGACGGTGGAAAGTAGAAGAAAATGGTATGGATGAGAGAAGATGATGGTGTGTGCGTGAAGATGGAGTTGTATCAGAAGATGGAAAAATAGTCTGGAGCTGTCGGCTCTCTCTCCTTTTTTAAGTTAGCCTAAAATAGGTCTTTTTCATAAAATGGGTTGATGGATCAGGTTGCACAGTCGGTTAATTTGCCGAAAATGGTATGGGTCTGTGCCAATTCGAAGGTTTTGCCGCATCGAGAGGATGAGTTCGCTACGGCGAACTTTTCCCGAAAGATTTATGCAGTCAACATTAGCTTTCAACTCGGCGCAAACATTATCTTCGCCGCGGTGAACTTTTCCTGAAAGGTCTCTTAAGTAGATATTCAAATTTTGTCGCAGCGAAACATCAACATCTCCACGACGAACTTGCCTGTTACACCCCGTTGACTTGTTGACTTGTGCTCTTGTTCTTCACTTTTTGGCTCTACTTCTTGAATCTCCTACAATGCAAAATAGTAGTTTGCAATATCAATTGTTCTAAGAAAAGCAATTTAGTGGAATTTTTGATTATTTGCGACAAATTTACCCTCAAACTACATTAATTCAAGATAAGCACTCAAGAGTTAAATTAAGCACAAATATGAAAATAAGAGCCAAAAAGTATAATAGAAACCATGAAATTGTCACCAATTGATATAGAAAACTTGGGTTTAATCAATTTGATTGTGTTTGTTAGATTGGTTCCTGTAAAATAGGAATTGTTAGACATTTTTCATTTAAACAGATAACTAAGTTATATAACCTCTCTTATATCATTTTAATTCAATTAAATAAGTTTGAAATTTAAAATGTAACTAATTATTGTTGATTGTTATCATCAAAACCATTAATTTAAAAGCCTTGAGCTAATAGACTATTCCTTTTTGATGATGACAAGCAATTACAGATATATTCTAAAAATTTTCAAACAACTGTGAAGGATTAGAAAATTACCTGTAATCTTTATACATCCTTACTCACAACTATGATTAACAGAAGCATCTATCAGTATATGAATAGATGAACAGATTCCAAAGCATTTCAAAAGCGTATATCAATATATTCAACATATTACAAAACATAAGCATCTCAGTAAAATATATCTCCTCTCTATTCCCCTCCTTTGTCATTATGAAAAAGAATGGAAAGAATCTAAACAGGTTAATAGAATAAAACATAAATAGTTAAGGAAACAAAAATATTCAAGAGTAAAAATCATTCATAGAGATAAACAATGAACCATAAACAAAAATAGTCATTGCATCACAAATATTCAAGACAATTCATTGACAGAAAACTTAAAAGAAAATGTGTTTTTCATAAAAAATATTCCTTATGAACATAAATAAAGGTTCAAAGTAGGGTCTACATTTTTTAAAGTTGGTCCCACATTTTGTTCATTTGATCATGAGTAAACCTTATATCTCGCAACTGTTGTAAGAGTACCGGACTATTGGCATCTTGGGGGATGACAGGATTCTGCCTTTCTAGAGAGGGTCCCAAGATGTCTGCTACTCGTTCAGTCTTCTTTTCAACCCAGACATTATCCTTTAGTTTGTATCCAAATTGAAAGGGAATAGATGAATGGTATTTGACAGGATCATACCAATCCATATTATCAAAAGAAACACCATAATGAGAAAATATCTTAGAGAGCAACATTCCATAGGGTAAGCATCCATCGGTGTTTTTGTAACTTCCCTTATCTAACGTGAATTACATAATCATAGCTGGAAGATTCATATGATTACCTTTAAGCATATTGTATAGAACATAGGTGTCTAGAAGAATATAACTTTCAACTGAGTTGCTTCGTGAGAGAATTAATGTTACAGAGATAGATGCAAGGCATCTTTGTAGAAGATCCAACTGTCTACACTAGGGTCTGCCATCTTGGCTATTTTCAATGTGAAGACAGATATA
Source organism: Erythroxylum anguifugum (assembly GCA_027478595.1). NCBI lineage: Eukaryota > Viridiplantae > Streptophyta > Magnoliopsida > Malpighiales > Erythroxylaceae > Erythroxylum > Erythroxylum anguifugum. The sequence continues at coordinate 36,667,342 of JANIPN010000009.1, forward strand.
TTGAACTACCTCTACCATATCCTGATCAGCAACGCCCCATTTATGGCAAGGAAAATCAAATTTTCCAATAGGAGCTATGTCTAGAAAATTCACAACATTTCTTTAATAATCAAAATTTCACATTCACGCACCTAGGATATAATCGCCAATTTTCCATCAATAAGTTCTTTTTCATATGAGTGTAAAAAGATCGAACCAATTCATCATGTACAGTCTCATTCAAGCTATGGAAATTATACCATCCTACTGAAAGAAAGTAGGAAAAGATAGGGACACTGATATCATCAAACATGAGATGAGGCAGAATCTATCCAGCTTCCACCATTCTTTTCTTGTAGTACTTTTTGTATCTTTCTTTTACTTCCACTGATTTAAAGTTTTTTGGAGATTGTGATGACACTTCTTTCATAGAGGGTGCCTTTCTATTGGATTTCTTAACAGGAGTTGCTAGGACTTCTTCACAAAATGGATTCTCTTGAGATATATGGTCTTCTGTGTATTCTGCATCAATATCTTCTCTTCTTTTTTTGCTAGAAGATTCAGCTGGTATTGATTCATCATCCTTATTAGAGTCCTTTTCTATTTTAGCCAAAGTTGCCTGTGCCATGGATACACTACCTCTTATTCAAGGTCTTTTGATGAGGTAAATAGGTTCCTCCTCAGAGTCATCATCAGAACTAATCCATCATTCATAAGACAAATTGGAAACAGTTGGACCAATATGGGGAGTTGGAGTTGGAAACAATTGGACCAATATGGGGAGTTAGAGCGTACTGTGAGTCAACCTAGATGGTCTTACTTTTCTGATTATCTGATTGTATTATGAATTGAATTATCTTATGAATGTGATTTGATTGTGTTGATTTCAGACACTGAAGGTCTGAGACTTATGATGCATAAATGTGATACTGAAGTGCTACTTGTATGTGAATGAGAAGAAATAAATGTTTCTCAACAATTTTGTTGATTGCCAGACTAAGGTCCGATGATATATGTGTTCTGATTGTGAATATGAATTCATGTGATTGACTGAAATTATGAGAATTTGACCCATTCCATTACATGAATGCATGAAAGATAAAGGCAGTTGTGACCGGAGTCGCTAGTATAATGAGCTTAAAGCTCAGATTGTGATCAGAGCCTTAGGCTTAGTTATGAATGTACTCGGTATCTACTAAGGGATATGGGACATTATTTGATACAGCTCGGTATCCACTAAAGGATACGAGCTAGTGAAAAAGGCACTCAGGCACAACATAGTAATAAATGAAAGTGAGCCTCATGTGCATTTCATTATAAGTGATATGTGTATTTTAAATGATTGAAATGGTTGAATTCACTGGTCTGAATGTGATATGTGAAGTACATGTTATGTGATGCTATATGTTAAATGAAATGATGTGAACTGTATGATTATATGAATTGTATGTCTATGTGATTGAGTGAGCCATCGATGATGGTCACTCATTGAGTTTGCAAAACTCACCAAAAATTTGCAATATTTTTTAGGCTAAGAAAAATTACCCTGTTAGGCTAACGGGAGTATAGCCATTGTATTCGAGTAAGAGATAGATGTCGGGATTGGTTCGCCTCTACATTTGTACTTTCTTATTTTTGTATCAATTTGTGTATTCCATAATTTATGTACAACGTGTATTTGAATATTTCAGTATGTATTAACTTTCAAAATTGGAAATGTTTTGCAAATGAGATTGATCATAGTGTAATAATATTGTGATTTCGATGTTTATGAAATAAAAGTATGGGCCCAAATGTGATTATTGATTTCCGCGTATGCGTGTGATTTTTTGAAAAAATTGGTACTGATTTTTTAGTGTTTGACTGTTGTTGCATGCCACTATTATGGGGTATGTACTCGGACACCACTGATGATGTCGGGTACGTGTCTTACGAGAGTGGGGTGCTACATTATTTTGGTATCAGAGCCTAGATTTAGTATCTTACATGGGCATTTTTCAAAATATGTGTCAAGTTACATGCATTTTAGGCATATCTTAACATGCGGGACAATTGATCCCCAGTCTGAGTCACATGCTTGAGCATTTGTTAAGAGTATGAGCTGATAAGAATAGTGAAAAGAATAATGATTTGTCAAAATGTGAGAAAATGAAAGTTTGTGGATATTTAGAAATGAGAAATAGTATATGGTTAGATTGACAGATAAAGGTCCAACACACTTATATTGGTGAATGTATTATGAATATGATATCAATATTGTACTGTGATAATATATATCCTCGAATGTGAAATAGATATGAATACATTGTCGTAGACTGATTAAGGAAAGAAGTGATATGAATATAAACGACGAGATTTAAAGTGTCCAAGCCAAGTTAAAAGAAAATAAATTTTTCTATGACCTTGAGAAGTTAAACTTGGACTTGAAATGAATGTCGGATAAATGTGATAAGAGTTATGATTTAGAATAAGAATATGTCTGTGATATTGAGATCAAAATTTCATAATGATTCTGCATCCATAATTCTGAATGGATTGAGGATATACATATGGAAGATGAAATAAATGACAATAGGAAAATAAGATAAAAATGAAGAAGGAATAAAAGGGGGAATGAAATAGACATGAAGGACTTTTCATAAGATGAATGATATATGTAGTAAGGAGAAAGTTAGAAATGCATACAAGATAGGATTTTAGGTATGCATGAGATTAAGAAAAAGATGGTGAATCAAATGTGAAGAGTGAATGCAATCAATATGGTAGTTGAATTATTATTAAATGATGTAGTATTAGAATAGGTAAATTCTGGAAAAATTGGAGTAGAATTGATGTTATTATGTGTGTTATTGAAAGGAAGAAAGTGCAAGGCACGATGGTGGCCTGACAAAAATAGGGTTTTATCACGATCGTGGCAAGAATACCCCAATCGTGGGCAAGCTAAAGAAAGAAATATTATTTAGGATCAATTGAGATCAAAGTATTACTATTGTAAGATAATTGGAGAATTGTCGGAAATAAATTTCGGGATAGAATGGGATGACCTTGATGATACACACCTAAGCATATGCAACAGTAATCATGTCTACTACGTCATTGAGTTTTGATGAATAAAACATTATGACTGTGTAAGAAATGATAGAAATTGATCTTCTTGAGGGACTAAGAATGGCTAATAAGCAATGATAAAAACAATTTATTGATAAGGATTACATGAACAATATTGATGATAGTAGCAAGAAGTCCTGTTTTGAAGAAGAATTTCAATGAATTAGGTTAAGCATGCCATATTGCTTATTTTAAGAATGATAAATGAAAGAAAAAATTGGAAATGAATATTTAATGAGTCAAAAGTGAATATTGGAGTCCTATTCCTAGCTGAGACTCAAGCATCAGGTGGAAAATGCTATAAAGAGTATATGTGTTTTATTTGAGGTAAAGTATCCAACTATATGATTGGATTCTTGAATTTTAGGTGGCATTATTGTTAACGTGAGGAGAACTCAGGTCCACATTATATTCTCTGTAAATTTGTACAGGAGGTACAAATTAGATTTGATGAATATGTTACCAACAGAGGAAGTTAAGATTGCAAATAAATTAAAATGTGAGGAGAAACTAGTATGAATGAATAGACATTAGAATAAGTTCAATGTGAAATCAGAGGAAATTGAATGAATTGAGAAAATCATTCGAGAAAAGAAGTCAATTGGGAAACTGAAAATAACATGAGATAATATTACCTCATTGAGGAAATTAGTTACTTAAGGAATTACGAGAATAATTATGGGCACATAGAGTTTTGGCTATATTTGTTTGAGTAACAATGCCCTCGACAGTAAAATGACATTGAAGATTAAAGCGATCCAAGCACAATTAGATCAATTAGTGACTATGATCCTAGATGATATTAAAAATGTATTAAAAAAGTTGAGAAAAATATTTTTAACATTTGAGGTAAATCTTATAAATCATAAGGAAGAAATAATTAGATGCCAAGTTCAATAAGAGTAAATCTTAGCTTGATCAAATAATATGTTGGGTCGTATAGTATTTGAATATGGCATATTGAGAGACCCAACGAAAGTAGAGGTAATGATGAAGTCAAAAACTCCAAGGAATATATAAGAGATCCGGAGTTTTCTAGAACTAGCTATATATTGGACACTACTAGAAGTTATTAAGGAGTTTTTATTGATTTTAGCCCTTTGACAAAAAAATGCTTGAGGAAAAACGTGTAAATAGTATGGACTAATGAATGTAAAAGCAACTTTTGAGGAATTATAATACCGATGTTGATTATATCGTTTGGATTTGGAGATTTTGTAGTATACAACGATGTTTCACACACTAGAGATTAAGATGAAATCTAATGCAACATAATAAAGTGATTTCATATGCATTGAGACAATTAAAGTCTCATGAGTTGATTATTTGATACATGATTTAGAACTTGCTGCAATAGTGATTAATTTGAAAGATTCAAGACAATATATGTACAGTGAAATATTTCGGATCTATATATAAATATACAAATCATTAAAGTTTGTGGTAATTATTGAGTTTGAAAGAATTGAATATAAGGCTGAGACAATGGATAGAATTAATGAAAGATTATGATTGTGCAAATGAGTATTTTCCAGTAAAGCTAGTGTTGTAATATGATGTATTGAATAGAAAATTCAATAACGGAATATCACAAATTTAGATATTGAGGTTACCAAATCTAGTGCAATGAAGAGCATAGAATGTTGAGTTGAATTTTGGGCAAATCAAAGTACTATTAGCTATTGAATTTAAGATTAGTTTCACATGAAAAGATTAGCAAAGCCTAAATTGACGATTCATAATTTATGAATCTTAATGAGAACATTAAAAATGAATCCGAAATTTGAGTTTGAATTGGAAGATGATACATTGTGATTGAAATAAGAAGTATGCGTACACGATAAAGATGATTGAGTAAAAGATTGTTAGAGAAAGCACAAATAACAACCTATGCTATACATCCTAGTAGGAATACAATGAAATAACGTTTGATAGCTAAGGATGTAGAAACAAGGGACTACATATATGAGTTACCAACAGTCTTAACTGTTGGAGATATGTTTAAAGCTTATATTTTGGAGTTCATAGGAACATGAGATCAATGTATAGTTCTAATTGACTTCAAGCATAACATTCATTATCATAGTGATATCATTAGAATACTGTATGAGGCATTATACGACAAAAAGAGTTGTTCGCCCTTACATTGAAATGAAGAGGGCCTAAAAAGGGTTGAAGGCCATAATTGATTCGAGATACTGTTGATAAGTGAAAAGAATCTGTAATAGGAGTTAAGTGATTCAAGAAAGATAAACAAGTTAGGTGGATCAATATCGAAGTTATGGAATATAGTGAGATAGACATAAGAGTTAAGTGTACTAACACTAAAGAGATCTGAATTATTAAGTGAAAAATGAAATGTTTATGAGAGTATCACCTTGGCAAGGTGTGCTCAAGTTAGGAAAAAGGGTAAGCTAAGCCTGACATAAATTGGTCCACATCAATTTATTATGACAATAGGACTGTGGACTTATGAGTTAGCATTTCCAATAAAAGAGGTTTCAAATTCGCATAGTGTTACATGCATACGTTTAGGAAATATTGTTATGATCCAATATATGTGCTATTGATACTGGAAATGGAATTATGAGTAATCTAAAATATATTGAGGAAGTAGTTAAGATAGTGTGATATCAGAATAAGTATTTGAAAGACTGACTGATTCCATTGACCATAGTCAAGTGGAAGAAATTATTTGAGTGATGAAGCTAAATGGGACACGGAGGAGTATATGAGGAAGCAATACCCCTGCTTTTTCGATCAATCAGATAAGAATTTCTAGGACGAAATTTATTAAAGGGGGAGAAATATAACATCCCTTTTCCATACTAAGGGTTAGAACCCTAGATATCTGTAATTGAGAAAATAGCAATGAGAGATTAGAGAAAGTGCATTTCATGCCCATGCATAATGTTAGCATACACATATGTGAATTTGATTATTGCACAAATTACAATGAAATGTTCATGCACTAATTTGATATTTTCTGGGTATAAATGATTGTTTTAATGTGAATATGATGCGAATTATGGATTATGTGTCATAATAATTGAGTGGGAGTGTATTAGTAGTGAATTAGAATTTTTGGTAAAATATGAGATTTTTCTTGAATTTAAGGGTATTTTTGGACAAGGAAAAATGCCAAGTGGCAAAATAATTGATGAATAGTAGTAGAAATAAGAGCCAATTGGCAATAGAAACTTTTATGAATGGCATTAAGATTTATTGACAAGTGTCATTGAAAATTGGGAAAAAAATTGGGTTAAAAATTGGAAACAAATGGACTAGCTATTTAAAAGAGCCAATTGGAGACCACAAAAAGGTGAAAAGTGGCATCCACTCATGAATTTTACCTAAATTAAATACCATTTCATGGTCTTTCATTTTCCCATTCATGATACATGCTTCTCTTCTTCATTTTTTTCAATTGTTTTTCATCTTTCTCTCATTCACTCACGAAACTCACTCTCACCCTCACCATGTTGATTTTTTCCCACTCTTTCACTTTGTTTCTTCAAGATTCATTGTCTTGTCCATCTTGTTACGAAAGACCCAACCTATTCCACCTTTAAAGGTGATGATCGTATATGTGGAGGAGCTAGGGTTTCATGGTGATTTGAAGAAGCTTCGGAGCTAAGACATGTAAGTTAAACTTTGTTCTTCATGGGTTGTCTTAATAGAAGCATATATGATGATAGTTGGTGATAAAATGATCATGAAGAAATGAATGTGTTTATATCTTGTTTTTGTGTTTATGATGATAAATGATTCATAAATTGATATAGAGTAGATTTAGAGTTAGATTGAATCCTAAATGAATGTAGGAAGAAGTGCAGAAAAAAATTGAATGGTGAATGGATATTGTCATGCTCTATTTTTGATGAATAAAAACGTGGATCATTGGTTGTTTTATAAATGAATTGGGTTGAGAATTGAATTTAAAGAAAAGGCAAGTGTAGTGTCTTGAAAAGGGAAGAACTAGGATGAAAGTTTAGAGATAAAAGGATAATGGTGTTTAAAAGGTGCTGGAAAATGCTAGTTGTAACATTTCCATTGACTAGACATTTGTAATTTAGCCATAACTTGTTCTGTAGATATCCAAATGAGATGATCTTTGATTTTGATTAAATTATCGACATATGGCTATATTGTGCATGAAGCCATCAAATTCAAATTCTGTCTTTAAGAGTTTCTAATTTTGACTTGAAGTTGTGTAGTGGGCGTAGTGAATTGATGATGAATACATGTGTTTGTGTTCTATTTTGAGAGTAAGAAAACTATAAGTGATGAGTTGCTATGTAGATGTTATGAGTTTTGAATTAAGGGTATAATGAAAGTGAAAGTTATGTTAACCAAGATGTTGAGTTATGTTTTTGAAATGAGACGAATTACGGTCATAGTTAGAAGTGAAATGAAAATGGAAATGAAGTAGAATATGTGTAGAAAGTTGATGATGATAAGTTGAATATGTGCAGAAAGTTGATGATGAATGTCTATATGTATATGTTCTGTTATTAGTGTTCATGACCAATCTAGATTATAATTTGTTTATGGATGATATTGAGTTGAAATGGAGTTAGAATGATGGGACAATGATGAGAAATTAAATTAGCAGTGATAGATCAAGCATAAGGTAGTGAATGTAGTAAGTAGAGAATTAGAAATCTAGAGATAAGAATGCAAATAGATATGCTTTGGTGCAAAAGGCATAATTTTCATATTGAACTCAGATTGAGGTTATTTAAGTATGCTAAGAAAGAGGACTTTGAGATCTGCAACTTCTATAAAGACCTAGAAAAGAGATTTTGATTTCTAGAGGGTCAAAATTTCAAGTTTCTCTAAAAGACCCGTAAAGGTTTGTCTAACAGACATGGATGTCCGCCTAACGGACATTCACGGGTTAATTGGTGAATATTAAGGCTTAAATGGGACTTGGAATGAACCTAGAATGATGCCTTGATTAAGTGACTAATGTGAGATATGTTTGAAGTGATAATTTGAGTTATAACTTAGTGAATGAATGGATGATATCAAAGAACTAAGCACATGAGTGTAATGAGAATGAAAATATGCATATGATTATCGTTATGATCTAAAGGAGTTGATTAATATGTATTAAGTAAATTTAATTGAGTATTATGAGAGCATATAATGTTAGAAAAGAAATGACGAGAAATTGAATTATGTCATTAGAACAACTAATGGCCTGTTTGGTAGGAGGGAATAGGAATTCTATTCCCTCCGTATTCCTCGGTAATGTTTAAGCCCATGTTT
>JANIPN010000009.1:36693236-36706887 GCA_027478595.1 Erythroxylum anguifugum
TTATATCGAAATTCTAGCAATGGGTTTGCAATTAGCAATTCAATGAACGCATTAAAATTATCAAATCACAATACCCATCGGGTTCATACATAAATAACCGAATAATAACAAAAATCTGATTATCCATACACAATACCCAAATCAATTAAAATAGGATAACACAACCAATTCCTAATGAAAGAAAAAGACAACAAAATAATTAAAAAATACTTAACCCGAGTCGTCGACGTCGAATTTACCTCCGAACCGACGTCGAGATGCCTAGCCTTTCATGGGTCTTCCTAAAAAAATTACTTCAGCCCCCATCCAATGTCCCACTGAAAACCCTTTAATTTCTCTTATGCAGTCCACTGTGCTCTCACTGTTTCAAGGATGGGACGAATAAACCTTGTGGGTTTATTGTCCCTCGTTACTGCTCACTATGTGCTGCCACTGTTGAGTCTCCAAAGGGTCTACGCCTGCACTTCACTTCGCTGCTTTCAGCCACAAGCCGCAAGCCCACGCCAGCTGCCTCCAGTTGCCTACGCGCTATTCCCCCTTAGCTGCTCCTCCTGTGTTGCGTCACTTACGTTCTTCCCTTTTTATTTAATTTGCTGTCCCTCCAAAAATGCTGCGTTGGTTGCCTTGCATTTGCGTCTCTCCAGTGTCTGTGCTCTCCTCTTGCGTCACTTATGTTCTCCAGCTTTGCCTTATGCGTTGCGCTCCCCTTTAATTTGCTGCCTCCAGCTGCTTAAACGCAGCGTTAAATGCATGCGTTTAGCAGCAACTAATTTTTATTTTTTAAAATAAAGCACTTTAAATTCTTCTATTTTGATTTTTCTTGTCTTTCTTTTTTTTCTTCTTGCTTCATAAAGACAAGTAAAAAAAATCTTCGAAAAATGACCAAAATGTAATGCTTCTTACTCACTTTAATTTCTTTGCTCCCAAATTATACCTAAAATCAAATATAAATTAAAGTGAGTATCTTAATCATTTTTATATCATTAATCGCTAAGTGTAAATAATTAAATATATCAATAATTAAACACATATCACAGGCCACAATCGTGGGCCATGTCTTAGGCTTCTGTCAAGATCGTGGCCTATTGTGCCATGATTGTGGGCCATTGTTTTGGCCCGAATGTCTTTAAAATTTCTCTGTTCATCGACATTGACCCTCAAATACTAGCAAACACATGAAGATATCTCAAAAACATAATATTTATGCTCAAAAGCTTGTATTAACCTTAAAACACTTAAAGCATAAATAATTCACAAACTAACATAATTCTACTGTAAACGCATACTAAACAATCGAATAAACGACTAAACACATATCAAACTATACCCTAAAATATGATGCATTTCACACTTATCAGCCTCAGTTGATGATCATTCATATATATTGGCTTCCATATCTTAAAATTTTCAATCTCTACTAAGCCCATGCATTTTGGAAATATCTCAAATATTTCTTCCCCCTTTTCTTCCTCATTTAATTTCCCCAATCTGCTAGGTAAAGGTGAAAGGCTAGTTTTAACAATAATTATGGACTCAATACTCACCTTTGAGCTGAATGATGTATCCTTTTTTTCTTCAAGCTCCTTCTCCATTTCTTTGACACAAGTAGTTCCTTGATTAATTCTCTTAAGATCTCTGCACTATCGTCCCTTGGATACACCTTGAGTTGAGATGGTTGCGTCTCTTTGCTTTGTGATGCTAGCCTGTTGATAGCTTTCGTTAATTGACCTCTGGCTTGCCAAGTTTTGGAGTCTAAAACTTGTTTTTATTGGAATTGTATTTCTTCCTGATGAAATTGCAAAGTATTAGCAACACAAACTTTAACTATTTCTTCTAGAGATGCACCTGAGTTTTGCCGCCTCTCCAAGTCTTGGAAGCTTGACCTTGTACCCTGCCAAAATTTCCCTTCATCCTGTTCGAATTGTAGATTATTATGTTGAATTTGAATATTGTTAGCAACCATAACATTAAGTAATTCTTCCAACGATGGACCAGAGTCGTTATAAGAAGCTTCTAGTTTATACAAAAATTATTATGTGTCCTGTAAACTATCAAGGAAGTAATTTTATTGGTTATCCCATCCATAAATAAAGTTAGTATGATCATTCCAATCTGAATTATAGGATTAGGAATATGAGTTATAAAAGAAACTACTTCCTTCCATGTTTTTATAAAAAAAATTTCTAACACACAAACACTAAATAAAAAAATGAAAAGATCAAGAAATAACTAAAAAGAAACTAATTATAAACAAATATGTATAAAACACCAATTAAAATCAAGAACAAAAACTAAAACACCTCACTCCCCGACAATGATACGAAAATTGACATAGCGTGTCGTAACACTACTCAAAATAACTAGACCTACAACTATAATGGTGGTGAGTTTAGGTCGATCCTACAGAGTGTGAGTGTAAAGCTCTTGAAATGAAATCAATCGGTGTTTAGGTTATGGAGTTGGTTTTCAAATAAGAAAATAAAACTAAGCTAAACTTACAAAAACAAATTAAAGAAAACATTCAAAAATGATGAAAGTGATGAATTTGTTAGGGACTCGGTCATCGGTTCAATCTCGACCTACACATAATTAAACATACTTCACTGAATTTTTATTCTCATACTTCTCCTAGCAATTATTAATCATAGGTTAACAATAAGCTCTGGTAACCCTGGTTTTCCATTAGGTCATGTTTAATTAAGAAGAGCTCATTAATTAAACCTAGCTATCGAACAACCCAGAACAAGCTCTCTAAATTTAATTAGACAACCACATTACGAGTTAGAAAAATAGATTAATCAAGGCAACAACCACACAAGCTTGGGACATTTAAACTAGGTTATGTTATCCTTAATGATTAAAAACCATTAGTTGTCATAAATGAATCACAGCATAACAATTACGAATTATATTGAAATTCTAGCTATAGGTTTATACTTAAAACCAATCAAATAGAGCATTCAATCATTCTTACACAACACCTAAATAATAGACATAGGATAACATAATTAATCCCTAAGAGAGAAAGAACAATAGACACAATGAGAGAAATGATTAACCAAGTTCTTCGACGTCGATATCACCTCCGAAACCTGAGATTCCACTCTCCAAAGATGATTCCCTAAACAAAACATGCCTTCGACCATCACAACTTGTCCATTTATATTAAAACTATGGTTCAGCTGAGCTAGCAAAAACTCACGGGTGTGAGTTGGTGTGTTACGCTCGTGTGTGTGTGTGTATCATGGGCGTGACAAGGTGTCTCACACCCATTACAAATTTTTCATGGGCGTGACAACACTCTCACGATCATAAGGTGTCATAGGTGTGACAACACTCGCACAACCATGAGACTTATCTCATGGCATGACAATGTGTCCTTCTTCATTCCTTTTGGCATTTTCTTATCTCCTTTTACTCTAATCCTTCTTATTCTTGTTCCATGAAGACAAGTGAATGTGAACCTTAAGAAGACGGCTCAAATGTGAATCTCAAGAAGATGACTCAACTACTTTCGACTCACTTAGCTCTTTCACTTCCAACTTGTCCCTAAAACCAAATATGAATTAAAGTGAATGTCTTAAGCATTTCATAGCATTAATCACTAAGTTTTATGGAATAAATGTATAACCAATTAAGTACATATCAATGAGGTGTTGACTTGATGATTGACATTGAATTTGTTGTTATTAAGAGATTCATTGATTTTTGGTAACTGCGTTTGTGGAAAAATATGTTGCTGATTGATTATTGATTGAAGCTGTGTTTTCTTTATGCTTGGGTGAACAATTATGTCTTCGATCTGTCAATATTGACAGCTGCATTGTTGGTATGTTTTTGGGATGAATTACATGCTTGATTTTTGAGTATTGAAGCTACTACGTGTGGGTTTCTTCAGTGATCAGTTCAAAAGATTCACAACATATTTTTGTTGGACAATTTCCTATGATTTCGGTTTAATGAGGTTGTATATATAGGGAAGTGTCTTTTGACTCATGTGTTTCTTTGTTCATATTATTTTTAGTAAGTTGCAAAAATCCTCTGTTAAGGTTAGCATAAGTTGGTCTTCCTATTGGGTGTGAATACTCTCACGGGTGAGAGTACGAGTGAGTAACGTCAAGGGATGAATAGTGTCGGCTCAGTAAAGTCTTGTGTAAGACTATTATACTTCAGTAAAAGACAGTTAATTAATCTAGATGAGGGTCTCGCAGACATAGGTTGTGCCGAATTTTGTCAACAAATTTCATGTGATGATTTATTTGTTGCATATTAACTTTTTCTGCTTGTAATTAAATTCTGGAAAATTCACAGTTGTTGATCCAGTTGTTTTGTGATTAGCAACCGTCAGATTCAATTTGCAGCAACTACGGCTGAAAGTATATGTTGTGGAACTACATCCTTTGAGTTTTTCAGATATATTCACTAAGGTACGTCCTGCAATGAGTTCTAAGTTTATGAGAATGAAACTTGGAATTTGTAGATACTAAAGAAGAGTGTTGAAAATTATATCAGTAGCTGCAGATGTTGTCGATTAGAATTAGATTATCTAGCTGCATATGCTGTCTCTGAGGCTTTTTAATCAAGTCTTGTACTTTCTGTAATGCATTCTCTTTTTATTTTCGTTAGCTGCTAGAAAATAACCATTTATCGCTAAGATCATATTATCATGTTCAGATTTTCTTGTTTTACTTCTGTTTTTAAGCACGCTTTGAATCAATAAAAGAATGTATGATTTATAGCCAAATTTGTGTAATTTCTCAAGTTTTTCTGTTTTAAGTCGTACAATTGTGTTGAAGATCATGTTGAAGCCTTTAAGTTACCCCCAAAAGGTAAGATCCTTCCCCTGACTGAAGCGTATCATTGAATGTACAGTATATGTGAACTCCAGATAAGTTTGAATTGATGCAATATTCTTCTTGCTTCACGAATGGATCAGATGGTTGAAGAGAGTATTTGTGAATAACACAGCCTTTCCTGGTAAGGACCGTTTTCCGAGTTATCAGAAGTTTTGTGGGCCTAATAGCCTATAACACAGTAAGAAGGTCAAGTAACAAAAGATGTTATACCACCAGTATTATGCATTATGCATTATGCTGCAGTAGGGACGTCAAATCACCCCAGTATCATGACAGACATTTGATGTCCTACAGTTCCCGAGTAACTATCTGCTAGTTACAGTCTTCTTTTTCACTTTACAAGCTCTTAATTTATAGGATTTTATATATGATTTATCATGATAATAATCTTTCTTAAATGCACATTGCCTTCTGTGCAAGAAAAAGTGACCATGCTTCAAAACAATATTAGTTTCTACAAAAAGAAGCAAGTTCTCCAAGTTCTTCCACCTCCTTCACCAATTCTTCCAACTTCTCCACAATCTCAATCAATGCAGCCACAGAGCTCGCTATCTTCAGTATATCAGCATCCTCCACTTTTTCTAGTTTTGATATGGACACGACTCGACTCAGTTCTTGTCTCGCTGATTTCAGCTTTGGCACTATAAAAGCTTCTGATTGGCATCTTCTCATTTCTTTGATGCTATCTCCAAGCTCTCTAATGGTCCATACCAAAGATGAGCCGATTGCTTCACAAGGCTGTTTGTATGGATGTCTGAGTGCCATGGAATCCTGCACAGTTTAGGACAATCTTTATAGTTGTACTTGGGAAGAAAAGAAAATTTGGTGGCACATGAGCTCTTTATTCATGTTTCAAGCTACGAACATTTAAATTCATGTCTTGTACCTGCCCTGATGACTTAAGGCCAACTTTAAGAGAAAGGATGACCACCGTCAATTCTCTAAGAACATCTCCAATCTTTTGGTATTGCTTCCAAGGGTAGGAAAGACCAAATTTTCCATGCCATGGTTCCCATCTTGCAAAATTAATCTGAAAGCATAATTCCTGACGTTGGATTCACTTGAAAAGATTATGGATAAAAGGTTAGGTACTGTATTGCGACAGAAGGTATAAAATAAATTATGATACCAGTGATTCATCTTTTGATTTCGAGTGCAGGACTTCTATACAAATCCTGAAAGGTGAGATTAGCTGAATCTGCTCGTTGTCCTTATCACCAACCCTGAAATGCTCTTCCAAGCATCCTGTAAAGTGAGCATATAAAAAGAGCATGTTCAGAATTAACCAAGGGAGTGATTGGATAGAGTTGACAAAGATTGAAGTGAATCCACTAAACAGATTCCCCTGTCTTTAACTAAGAGACTTTTTTTTAAAAAAAATTATTGAAATTAATAAGAGAAAAACATAACATCTGGAGATTAGTAAGCCTCTCCTACATCAAGCATAAACGAAACAACAACTTGGGTTTAACTAAAAGACTTGCCTTCAAAAGAACTGGCAAGTTTTTCAAATTTGGAGACCATAGAACCGTGAAGCTCGTCACTAGCCCATATAGGAAACACAAATAAGCTCGTACAGATGCAGATGACAAAACCGAGTACAATCATCACTAGACGTTCGCGAGTTATGTCCATCACGTTTTGATCTTCGCGAAAACCCGATACGGCCACCAGAGTGAAGGTAAGGATGAATATCATTGCTCCATAGTCATAGGTTCTCTTAAAACTTGGAATTAACCTAGAGTACGTTGCTGCTCCACCTGAAATATTTCAAGAGCACGAATTGTCTTTATTCTAGTTAGTAATTTGTTGTGGAGACTGCAACACATTGAAAAAGTTGGCAAGAATTTGATTTTACTATGTCACGTAGTAGTTCACTTGACATAGTAAGATTATGGTTCAGGAATGAAATGTTTGAATACTGAAGCTTGTGTTGATTGCTGAGAATGGGGTGCCTACCAAATATGAACACACAAATCCCAACTGTGATAGAGTTTCCAACCCCACCAAATTCCTGAGAGAAAATTGCAATTAAGTATCCCAATCCTCCTCCTAGTACAGTTCCAATTCCACGATTTAATCCCTTGCTTAGTGTAGCACCTGAAATATAATATCAAATGAAATGAGACTTAATCAGAAGTTCAATATGTGTAAGTTTATTTTCCAGTGGAACTAAACAATGCCATCAAAAGAGGACAGATATGTTCTCAACCAACCTGCATAGAACTCAAAAATAACCACAACAGTCATTATAGCCCACAGAGCATTGTTGTCTCCAACTTGATCGTAGAGAGGATCCAGCAAGTAGAGAAGAGAAACTATGACGAGGGCAACTCCTACCTTGATGCTGTGAATTAATTTTTTCATGTCATGCTTACCTGTTTTTTCTTTCAGCAAGGAAACAACAGAAACAGGGGAAAATCGAAACTTTCCATTTTCTTCTTTTCGAGTTGCTCCGACTACATCTGTAATTGTTATTACAGTTGAAGCCATTGCTTACCAATTCTGTCGATTTTTCTCCCTTTTCTTCTTGATCTTTCTTGCTAAGTGGTTTGAGTTGGAGAGAAACCAACTATATATAGCAATCCCATTAGGCGTAGGAATTGAAAGATAAATGTTACTAACTTTAGCCCGGAAGTGGACATAGACATTTCGCACTCTAAACAGTATATACGAATTCAAACACCTAGGAATTTGATCTCAAGAGATATAGGTACAGTTGCGAACTTGGTGACCTTAACGGAACACGCATGAAAAGCATTGTACCTTCTGTTGTCTGTACCATGTAGGGAATGTTTCTTTAGCTCGATCACTCCATGTTTATAATGGTGGAATACATTCAGACACGTACTACTAGCTACGGTTCTAAAGGCCGATGTCGGAAGGTAGCTCAGTTTAGTACCTAGGATGCCATGCCTCAAATGAATGTCAATGTACCAGTAGAATTACATACATATCCCACTATAGATAACAAAAAGTATGGTCAGTAGAGCTATTGCATCCTAAAACTAAACCCAGAAGGGTGACTGCATCCTGATACCAGTTTGCAGTAGCTTTCAAAATCAAATTTGATCATTCTGTAGTGATATTATAGCAGAACTCTAGTCATTCCGTCAAGACAATTCCATCTTATTTTGAGGCATTAAAGTTCATTATTAATCTTGATTAGCACTCAAGAAGGATTATCTTGGTGTATTTAGTCGAAGAATAGTAATAACATATGTAAAACGAGTTTCCAGGAGCAGTCAATCCAAAGCATTCTAAATAAGAAAGATTTCGCTATAAGATCACTGATAGAAAAAATAAACGCTAATGATGATTTAATTAAATATTGATCCCCCATACTATAGTGGAATTGCTCCATTACAATGCCACTTCCATTTGTCTCCTACGTGATTGTGTTGGACTGTTTTTTATCCTGGTTATCAAATATTGGGTTAAAATTTTAGTACTCTTTGACTAGATCATGCTTCTAGCAATTGTTGGAATAACTCTTATTGAGTTTAATCATTATTTTATGGATCAATGGAACTTCAAAACTTGTAATATTGCTATTTAATTTGATGCATAATCGTCCAATGTAGGCTTGTATTATATAGCACCACCAAGATTCACTTTCTTGCAAAATCTATATCAGTAAAAACTGTGGATAGGGAGGTTCTAACATATCAAAGATAAGCAGTCATATGTAATTAATTACAAGTGAACACAGCTGTTAACAAAGATTTGACTATTTACATTCCCCTCTCCACTAATATTATGTAGTGATCCACAACTTCTCTTATCTGCATTATCCAAGGATAGGACATTTAATCACCTTACATGCCCCTCATGAATGTGGGGTAGCCAATTCCATATTCCATGAATAGTTTTCTGACAAGGGATTGGATGGATGGTTCTTTGTTATTTGATGCTGACAAGAGGAATCCTGAAACATTCAGAAGGCACCTGGACTGCACCATCTATGATATTTTCAAGGCTTCTAAATTGGCACCATTCAAGTACACCTTAGTTTTTCGTTCTAGTGCTTATGTAGGAGTACGATGATAGTACATTTCCACGCGTTATACCAACCCGCGTCATCTAGGACTATATCCCCTAGCCCCAGATGGTGGCCTGAGCATTAGTTCTGATGCCACAAACCATATCAGAAGATAAAGCTTTTATTGTTATTTACTTGGCTTCTTGTCATTTGATAAACCAGTCCAGTAGTTGCATTAATTTGGCATTCGCGCTTTGCTAGTGCTCTATCATCTAAGCTTGTGAGTGGTTTTCCATATTCAGGCCGTAAGTATGATCGCAAATTCAAGCTTGACATTTGACAAAAACCTACCACACAAAATATTTGTGAAAAGATTCAACGTACCTAACAAATGCCACCAGAGATGCTGCTTCATCCATTGAAATAAGAAAAGGGAATTCATATTTCACTTACTTGATTATCTTTCTTTATGTGCAGTCACGAAAAAAATTACTAGAATTTTCATTCACTGTACAACAGAACAGACTATTAGCTACATTTATTTTGGGGACGAATTAGAAGTCGTCACTAAATGTAAACTTTTGGCAACGATTTAAACATTAGTCGCCGAAAGTTGTGGTTTTGACGACGTTAAATAAAATCATCGCTAAAGCAGTTTATCTAGCGATAATTTTCTGGAGTTGTCACAAAAAAGTGCTTAATTTTGCAACAGTTTGTGTATGTCGTCACCAAAGGTCAAGCGTTTGGCGATGAGAATTGCAAATGTCCCCAAAAACACGAAATTTTGGCAATGAAATATATAGTTTGTCGCCAAATGTAGACTTTTGGCGACTAATTCCAAAAGTTGAGACTAAAGAATTTATAATTAATAATGTTAATTTGATAAATTTGTAATGATAAGTGTGTTTAATAATCCTAAGGTTAATTATAATTGACATTTATATATAATTTCATATTTTTTACTTATTTTTCTTTATAAATTTCTTTAAATATAAAGTTAATACATTTAAACTCTATAAATTATCCTTTTGAATATAAAAAGAAAAATATAGTTAAAATTTACATATTAACAAGATAAAAAAAATAATAAATTTAAGTTGAGTACTATTCTTAATCATTAATATTTATTAAGAATAAAATAATAATACATAAAAATATTGAAAATTGCAAGCAATATAATATAATAATATATGCAAGTAAGTAGTAGATGATTTTAAATAGAAATTTAACAATTCTTACAGACATACAACAACAACAACAATAGCAACGTCAGCACCCAATATGAATCCCGCTGATACGTGGGCACTTGAAAAGTTCAATAATACGCAGCCTTACTCCTAACTAGCTGAGAGGTTGTTTCCAAAATTCTCATAGACATAACAATAAATAAAGTTTCATACTTATTCCATCGAAAAGGAAATGAAATCATTATTTTTTTGGATTCCAAGTGATATGAGAGTCAGTCAAGGAAAATGAGTTCACTATCTTTGGATTCCCAAGAAGGATCCTTGCACGTTCAAAGGCATCAATTGAAAAGGTCAAAGATCTTCCCTCAAGTGTTGGGTTATTGACACCCTCTTCCAACAACTTCTTGGCTATAACTAAACTTGCAGAAGATACAATGAATGAATCTCCAGATGTAATATGGATCACTAAATTAGATGAACTGTTAGTACGACGCGTTTCACGTGAGACACAATTAGTATATAACTTAAATAGCTAGTTAATTCAAACCGTATAACGAAGCCAAATTCGAAAACATGCACCTGATTGAACAGACATAGTAATTGAAATCAACGATTGTTCCAAAACAGTCAATTGCCCTAATCTTGTACCAACCATAAGGACATTGCCTCCGTTTCCATTTTTGTCTATGTTTTCTTAAAGAATCGAGTAAGCTTTACACAAGATATAGTATATACAATCAAACGTTCATCTAAGAGCTTATTATGATGCAAATAAGATACAAATAATTAAGGAAGACAGGTAATTCAAATGATATGAAAAGCCTTGAAGAAGAAGATTTGCCATGGAAGGAAAGTGGTGTTAGTATATGATGAGGAAATTTGTTCTGCATCGATTTGTTCTTCACTAGGTAGAATTTTCCCATATTCCTCCCAATGAAGCTTGTTTCTACCATCAGAAACCAGTAGCCACGTCAACATTCCTCGATGAATTAATGTTAACAGTTTAATTACGAAAAGTCAATTTAGCATAAAATTCATTATGTTTAATTAAATTCGTTTGGTAATCAAATCCCACAAATTCTAGGTATGGAATGAACTGATGCAAAAGACACTTTCTGCATTTCATGTCTATATGATCTATTATGGTAGTTTGTCGATGATAAGTCAAAGTACTACAATTCACTAATGGTACAAATTTGGTGTAAAAGCAATTATATGGTAAATATGTACATAAACATCTGTTGCAAAATGTGCCTTGATTCTCTAACAAACCTTTCATCAAATAGTTAGCAGGCTTTTGTTAAATAAGCATGAAAGTTGAGAAAAAAATGTCTACCCTTCATCATCCAATACAAAAACACAATTCACCATCTTCCAAACATAAACAAAAAAAGAAACCCATACACCATTTATAGAACAAAAAGCCCATATTAACTCCGAAACGTAGCAGAAAAATAAAGAGGAGCGTTCTTGGTAACAAAAAGAACAATACGTTCCAACACAGGACACGATGCTTTGTTAACAGTGAGGACCACGAGACAGGAGATGACCACAAAAGAGGAGATGACGCTTCTTTGATAGATTATAAAGAGGAAATACGATGACTAACAAAAAATGAAGACAACTTCATTTTCATTTTAATAACCTAGTAGAAAATGACGTCTTTGTTGTTAAGGTAAACAATAACGTTTCCAATTAAGTCAGAAGAAATTAACCATCTGGTGAGGATTCAAAAGCCCACCGCTAAATGGTTTGCAATTACCATTTGACCTCACCTTTGACTAACATAATTATATATAATATATAAATTATATGTTACAATATGAAATTTTTATATAATAAATAGATAATTATTATTAAATAGAGTAATATATATATTACATAAGTAAGATATGAGAAAATTTATAAATTATGTAATAATTCATAAATCATTATACTAGTTACAATTATTATCTATACATTCATATAACATTATATTAATTACCATACATGATAGTATTAATAGCAATTCAATTAAAAACAATTGATGGGACTTTTGGCTAGGTTTTCATTGGTGATGAATCACAATTTTAATGTTAATAAGATCAAAATATCATAAATTTAAGTCAACTGCTTTTCTTAATCATTAATATTTATTAACAATAATACAATTATTGTACAAGTGAAAAATAAATTTAGTGAAAAAAGTCATTTATATTTTTATTAATTTCTTTAATATATATGATTTCATAATTTAATGTGGTATCATAAAAAATGCATTTATTACATATAATTTCTATAGTAATGTATGTTTATGCTATATTTAAAAATTTAGCAAAATCTAAAAATCTATAAAAAGTATAGTATTGGCGATGATTTCGTAAATTGGTAACCAAATATGCGGCTACCAATTTAATATTATTTACAATGATTGTAAGTATGAAAATAAATGTATTTAAGAACAATGTAATTGAAATATTTATAAAACAAAACAACATTTTATATATGGATGCATATTATATTTATTTATACTTTTGGATTTAAAATTTTAATATATATGATATGAAAATTCATGTGGTCTCACAAAACTTTATTTATTATTTATAAATTGTTTACAATTTTATAAAATTTTTAAATTTAAAAAATGCAAAAAATGTAAAAATTAAAAATTTATATAGGCAACGATTATGCAAAGTCGTTGCCTATTGTGTAGCATTTGGCGATGAATTTTAAATTCGTCGCTAAATGTTACAAACTTAAAAAAATTTAGACAAAAATGACATCGTCTGTTTAACGACAAAAGGCGTCATTTTTTAGGTGAACCATTGCTCTTCTCTTTGCTCGTTCATTGTCTTTATCGTCTTTATCAATTCATCATCTTCTCGTCGTCCATCATTATCGAGGTAAGTACTTTTTTTTAGTGTTCTTTTTTGGTTTTAATTTCTACTTTTAATTGGTATGTGAATGGTTGGTTTTTGGGTGATACCTTAAGTTGTTTGCGGCAAATTAATTGTTATTAGTTAGGGTTTCATTTCTAAAGCCTATAAGGTGTTTGATGAAAGTCCTCTTATGTATTTAGTGTTATATTTTGATAGGGAATGAATTTACTTTTACATCATGCTTCGAGCATTCTGTTTTTAGTGTTCAAACATTCAATAAATTCATAAGTTGTTGTGCTATTGTTAATTTTATTTGACTTTTATGTTTTTAATGTAAAAACATTCAAGAAATATATGTTGTTGGACTGTTAATATGACTTGAGTTTTCTTTTTTTTTTGGTCAAAACATTCAAAAAATTCACCTAATGTTGTGCTACTGTCAATGTTATTTGAATGTTATGTTTTTAGAGTCCAAAACATTAAAGAAATGATAATGTTGTTTGACTATTAATGTGACTTGACTGTTCCGTTTTTTGCATTAAAAACATTTAAGAAATGAAGTGAATCACACGTTAATACAATGCTTAATAATGAAATATAGATGCACAAGAAGGGGGGTTGAATTGTGGTAAATTTTTCGTTAATCCCCTTTTGAAAATTCGTTCGTTTGAAGAACTTCGTTCTTTTCACAAGACAATAAAAAACAAAGTTTTGAAGTATTTTCGAAAACTTTTATAACAAGAACAAAGTCTAAAGATACGAATTGAG